>VYZM01005892.1:399211-414305 GCA_013398915.1 Dromas ardeola
GGCGGGTTTACACACACACACACGCACACCACATCTTCCCCCGGTGAGGGCGGCCGCGGTTTCGCAGGAGGGAAGCCCGGCGGGACGGGACGGCCCCGCCGCCGCAGCCCTGTCTGAGAGGGCAGCGGTGCGGGCGATGCCCAGAACAGCGTGAGGTGGGGACGGACACCGCCGGCACATCCCCGGTGGTGGCAAACCCCCCGCCTTCCCCGAGGAAAACACACACGCAGCCCCGCACCCTGCCCTTTCCGACTTAGAAAGAGAAAACTGTAGTAGGAAGCCAGAATGGGATGTGGAGCCACATCACAGGAGCATCCATTCTCAGCAGAGGATGGAGAAGTGGACGGCGGCTCGGGAGCGCGGTTACCACCGTCCTGCCTCGGAAGCACACACCGCGCTGCGGAGGCGGAAAAAGTTATGCCAGGTTGGCAGGAGTAGGACCTGGAGGGGTTAAAAGAGGAGCAAGCAAAGGGAAAGCAGGTGCTCAGGGAATGAGGCCTCATCCTCCTTCCCATCCTGCCGTCCGAGACGTCCTGCAGATCACTCCCAGAAAACCCTCAAGAAAGCAACACAAGATGTAAATTTGTTCTACAGGGACCTGTTCCTCTATCGACAAATTGGAAAAGCTTGAAAGCACTGCTTTCGGCCACGTTTATACGGGGCTTTTCAGCTTCTGCTCATCATTTTGTACCTGAAGCACTGACCATGCTTCTGCAAGCCGGAGTTATCAGGTGCATCAAACAACCAAAGTGGAGCAGACAAAGCAATGAGCAATCATGTCTTAGCAGGGCTCAAAAGCCTGTTCTGCTTCTGTCAGACAGCACCCCCCACCCCAGCAGAGGCTGACGAGGCAGCTGCTCCCACCACCTGCACCAAGGCTGCGGTCCCATCACACTGGGACCTCTCACTACTGAAATACCCAGCAGCACATATTTGAACACGTGATTGCATTTCTGTTGAATTAACCCAAACACGTACCACAGTGCTTACATCAGATGACACGCCATCCCCCTGCCTGCAGCCATCCCGGCACCAGCGTGGCAGCAGCTGGTGAGACCCCGTCTACCACAGACCTTGCACTTTCCAAAACAGCTCAGCAGATCTGAGCCAGCCAAGGGAATCTGTGGCAGTTCAGCACCATGTCATGTGCTTGTAGCATTTATGATCCAGTACTACATTCTGTGAAACTGGATTTACTGTTTCAAACCACAGTTACACATTCTGATATAAGAAGTTTTTTGGTAGTTCCCTTCTCTCCCCCAGTCCAACCAATCTCAGTTACACTGAAGGAGGGGAATCATTGACAGGAGCGTACTTTGTACACTATTGTACACATACAACAATACTGGCTTAAAATTCCATTTAAGTCTGCAGTGGAAGAAACCACCGCAAAATATAGCCCATCTCTCCAAACTCCTCCTCCCTCCACCAGAGCAGAATTCACCTCCCTCTCGTTTCACATCACAACTCCCAGTCCCTCTGTCATCTTTGTCTTTCCAGCTACCCCGCATGTAGCTTTCTCTATCCACTTGCAAGGCCCCTTTAATTCCATCTTGCGTCTCCGCTCTCTTCCCCACACCAGCCTACTCACACCCCAAACCTCTCCAAGTGCTTGGCTTCATTACTCCCTTTCCATCTTCCCGGCTATCGCATTGCTCTGTGCCTATCGCACTTAGCACGTGCTGTCCCTGCTAACGTGGCATTTCTCCGAAGCAACTTTTTTTCCTTCTTAAGGTTACATAAACACACAAACAAACAATCCTTCCCTGGATATTCAGTAAAAAAATGAGTTACAATTAATATTTCTATTTGCCCACTTCTATTGATGTTTTAACGGCTCAGGAAGCCTGTTTCTTTCGAAAGGGAAGGTCAAAGTATAATGCTGTAAAAAAGATTAAACGTGTTACTTGTTTATGTGGAAGCTCAATGAAGTATTTCTAGTAGATATGGAAGATTTTTACTGATACAGTAACAGATTAGAAGGTCTTCAGACTTGCTGATATGATATTTAAAATAATTTCATCATTAATACTATTTTGGAATGAACAAAGCTGAAATCTGTTCACAATTCTTAAAACGATTTAAGACTATTTCAAAATTTGGGCCTTTTTTATACAAGAAAAATATGGTAAATCCAAAGCAATGAATTTCAAACAACACATCAGTAGAACATACCCTTCTTGCACAAGTACTTTTTTTTCCAGTATTTTGAACTTCTAAACATGTGGTAAGAAACAACCAAATAAATAATAGCATTCTGGAACAGGAGGAACCATACAGCAGCAGCCCTGCTATAGCTACTGATAGAACCTATAGGATGTTCCAATGTAAAGAAGGCCTCTGAAGCAGAGCCTTGATGCCATTTTTGCAGTCTGTCCTCCATTGGTATGAACACTACACTTCTCCACAGAACCATGAAGGAGAAGTAAGTCGTGATGAGAGAGTACTTCATCCCAACATGAACTGGCCAAATCCCAGCTCTCCAATATACAGCGGTAGGATGGACTAACAAAAAGGTTTTCTGTGAATGAATGCCATCCTGCCCATTCGTTCATAGGTAATTACGGAGAGTGAAATTATCTAAGTTGTCACAGGTGAGGGGCAACAACCTTTCCCTCTCACCCCATCCACTTGTGCTTTAGAGGACCCCACTGTGGCATGCGGAACTTTTGGACTAAGATTTTATTGACTTAATTTTTTTGCATCCTTCCCCTGTGGCCAGGTTGTCTTAAAAACCACAAGCATATAGATTTTTGTTTTCTAAGGCTCGCTAAGTATAAAGGAAATTGCTTGATTAAAATTCTTCATGATACTACTCAGCAGTAAATTCCTACTCCTTACTGGCAGGCAGGCAGGGCATTCCTGCAGGTGAGGGTATCTCAGGCACTAAAGATCTCAAAGGAAAAAATTCATAACCTTCCCACTCAAGCCACTTTAAGTGCCCCCAAGGACCACCTTTCCCAACTCTGAAATAAATTTATACCAAACCCAAATAAACACGCACTCCAGATGCATTAGTCTGCAGTCCCAAAACTTTCAAATTCTCAGGGGAAAAAAAAAATGCCACCTGTGATGTGCAGCAGCAATACCACCCAGCTGCTCTGCATCACCGTTCATCAGTCCCTTCCAGCGGTTTCTACAGAGGTCAGTCTCGTTATCTGCATGGACGAGCGGGAAAGCTGAAGCAGAGAGCACACAAGTGGCTTGTCTGAAGTCACCCCGCAGAGCCCTAGCAAAACCAGAAACACATTGCAAATCTCCCAAGTGCGAGTCAAATGCTCTGTTCATTTGTCTACATTACCAGTTACACGTAAGTAAAAGGTAACGTTTTTCAAAATAAAACGGAAAGGATATCGACACTTAAGCTTCTCCCCACCTGTCACACATACTATAGCATAAAAGCACCCTGCCAGACTTTATGCCACTAGTCCAATCCTAGTTTGAAGGGAAATCTGATTTGGGCACAAATAAAAGCCACCATCAAACATAGGTCTCCCACAGAGCAATCAACCTATGTGTACACGCATGCATGTGCGTATGTTGGGAGAGAGGGATGGAACTTAGAAAACCACTCAGACACGTCTCTTAAGAAGGAAGATGGCAAAATGTCACCCAACACGAAGCGCAGATTTCAACCAGATATGGCATACTAGAAAGTAAGTTTCTGAGAATATCTCTGCTTCATAGCTCAATACTGGAGCTATCACATTGCAGATAAGTACCATTCCCAATCCCTGCTATCAGCTAAAACATAAGGCAGGCACCCCTTCTGGGGCAGAGCCTATCCCATTGGTACGTTTTTTCAGTGCCCCGGCCCAAGACTAATAGAGGACCTGCAAGTGGTAAAGGCACATACAGTACGGCTAAAATGGAACACCATCGCCTTTTTTAAATGTACTTAAATCACACACATACACAGGAACCCTCTGAAAGGCCCCATATACATATATACACAATATATGTACATAATATACAACATCATACATAAATATTCTTGACATAAGCATTAGTCTGACTATTGTGCTTTCAGTAAGTGTTTAAATGACTCTTGTCCTGATTAACAGAGCTACTAAGAACATGGGAAATCATCACTAGCTTTATGGATATCTTCCCAGTGTATATTGGATCATACTGCAACGTTTCTTCGACGATCATTAATACATGATTAACTGCTTCAGGAGAGGCCTTACCTGATGAGTGATGCTGCCTTGGATGTCAGAAATGATAGCAGAACCTCTCTTTGCTACTATAATAGCTGGAGTTATCTCTCCTGGCCATGAAGAGATTGTCTTCAGTCCTAGTGAAGTGGGCTGTAAAACTGTTACCTTCTCCCTTTAACCACTAAGGACAATTTTCCTCCTGTTTCATCAGGCAGCAAAAGCAATCATCTCTTTAAGCAGCAGTGACTGACACCTATCTGCTAGGTAATTGCTGCAGTTAAAGGGGATTAAGCACACTGAACTCTCTTTCGGTGATAAGGCAAAGCCACCCCTGCAGCGCTTCTCAGACACACCTGAGAAGAGCTCAGGTGAGAGGGAGGCCAGCCCAGCTGGGGGCACACATGCCAGCTAGCCCCTCAGCCGTACCTGCAGCCAGTACCAAAACAAGATGGGTATCCCCAGTGCAATCCCAGCAGGAACTCTGCCAGACCCCACACACCCTCAGCTGCCCCAAGGCCAGTGGCAGCAGGACACACATGAGCATCTCTGTCCCACCCAGACCAGCTGGGAAGGGGGCTCAGCAGAAGGCAAGAGCAGCACCCTGCAGGCTCAGCCCGAACAGTACAACGTAGGAGATACAAGAAAAATGCCAGATCAGTGAAGGCCCGAACGGAACAAAGCCTATCCAATGCAGCATAAATGAAATGCTAATAACAAGAGGCAGTACAGAAACAAAACGGACTAAATCCAACTAACTTCTAACTTCTGTTCGTAAATCAGGCTGGACCAGGCAAATTTGTACCGGTGAGTGGTTTGATCTGTGCCTCCGCAGGAGCATCCCGTCTAGGACACAAAATATGCTAGAGCTGCCACCCAACTTGAGTTCAGCACGTTTACATCAGGCAAACCTATGGCAAGACGGCTTCTCTCTCACAGAGTCTGAAATATTGGTGAGGAAAAGAAAGTCCAAGGAAGGAAGTTGCAGCATCGGCTTGCCAAGGGTTGGGCAATCAGGAACAGAAGCAACATTTCCCTGTTATCCCATAGCCTGTCAGGGAAATGCCATAAAGCTCATTTTAACAGGTTCTGTTGCCCCTTTGTTTTTATTAATGCTAATATTTTTTTCATTTTTCCTTTTTAAACATGGTATTTTTAAATAGCATGATTTACTGACATAAAACCCCCAAACCTTTACAGATTGATTATCATCGCAGAAGTACCAATTCCACATTGTCCCATGGTTTAAGAGAAAAATGTGACACTCCAAACGTTGCACTGTTTAAATGTTATTTTATTAAATATCTTCAGTTCAAGGTTTCATTGTAACAAAGCTATGAAGGTTCTACCAACATTCAGACCAAACAAACAAACACTAGCTAACTTTAATTATTTCTATATCATGCAAAAATTCTGCATCAAATGCCTTCCATTTCCTGTTTAAAATGTGATATTTATAATATATATTATATAGATGCTTATATTAGCCCCATAAGAGAACATTAAGAATGCTAAAGGTGTACAGCTGTGTTTGATAATGGCCATACCAAGCTAAGGTTCTCATTAACTTAAAAGGAAACAAAACAAACTAAAAACCCAAAAGAGAGTTTGTCTCCAAGACTGTGCAAAACCAAAAAACCCAACAGTTCTGTTCTTTTTAAATTTTCTCTGAAAGATGCAGATACTTAATACAGAGGGTTTTCTTTTTAATTATTAATAATCATCAGGTAAAGGGACAAGGAAGATCAGACCTAAAGAAGGCATGCATAATGTTTTGTATTTATCTTTTTTAAATGGCATAATTGTAATCTCCTGTTTGCTCTCTCTTTGTGGCTTTAAAAAAAAAAAGTCTGAATAAAATATCAAGGCTTTTCACTTTTTCACTTCACTCACTGGCTTAGTGCTGTCTTAAAAACGTTTCAAAATAACAAAATCTAGTGTTTGCCCCCCATGGGTTCAATCCCCACACTCCTCCCTGGGGTGGTGGAGGGAGGAAGAAAAGCTCAGACAAACAGGGGAAGTGTGGATGTTCTTTTCCTTCGTCACGGATTACGCTGATCTAATCCTGGTGTGGGATAGCACCTCTCTAACAACGGGAGCAGAGAGCTATCTATTGCAAAGCGACAGCTACAGTTTGTGCAACAGCTTTTATTTTCTGTTGAATAAGGATTAAAATTCCAAATTGGGTTTCTTCTCTTCTGTAGTCTGTAAAAAGGTTGCCTCGCACTTAGTATACTGTCAATGCAATCACTTTAACTCCCTCGAAAGATCCATAAAATGATTAGGGGTAGACAGAAATTCAGGTAAAAGCCCATCCCAACTTCTGCAAGTGATGCCTTCCCTTGGTCAAGACAAATCCTACCGGGTCCACCAGAAAGGCCGTTTTCTTCTTGGGGTTAGGCTCCCGCCTTGGTAAGGTCAACAAAACACCGCCACATTCCCCACCCAACAAATAAAGGAAATAGACTCCTTCTGCAGCAAAGGAAAGAAAGGAAGATGACTTGGCCCAAAGGACAAACATCAGATCGCATGTGCTAATTTCCCTTTCCCCTCTGCTTCATGAGGTATCCTCTAACACCCAGAGGCAACACAGGGAGGTGGCCTGGAGTCCCTCGGGCTACGGCTTTTGAGGTTCTGATCTGATAGTTTTCTGTGTTACAACATCACTGTAAAAAATAGAAAAATTACCCAAATAAACACTAGGAAACATGACACTTACAAACATCAGGTGGGTTATAGTGGTGGGGAGAAGCACCTGGCTGGGGCTGCTGGCTCCCACTGCTATTTTACTCGGAGACCAAACAAATCAAACAGGAGGCCAGGTAACCCCTTTAATTCTATGGGTGCATATATTTCAGTATAAAAAACACACGCTATTTATGCCTCATATAGGAGTGTATGTGCAAGTCTTCATGAAGAACATAACACTAAGTCTTTTGTCTGCTTCCTAAGGAACACGTGTTCTGCAGCACTGTGGATCCCAACTATGCTACTAGAAAGGAAAAAAATAAAATAGAAAATCCCATACATGTACCCTCTTCCTCTAAAATCTCTGCTCTTAATGCAATGCTTTTTTTGTTTTTTTGTTAAATTAAATAAACTGGCTTCAAACCTCCATGTTTGGCCAGGTAGTGGCTGTTTCTAAAACCAGCATCTCTGAAGAGCAAGCTTCTATTTAAGTTATATTCACTTAAACCCATTTTTTAATCCCTACTTCCACCTTTAGTTTTAAATCAACATCCCATTTTGTTTTTTTTTTTTTCTTAAAAAAAAAAAAAAAGAGTCCGTTTTGGGATCCAGCAGCCGAGCAACCAGCTTTCCAAAGCGTTCTTGCTGTGCAGGAATCGAAGAAGAAACTCAGGTTGAAGTCAGGCTGCTGGGCAACAGGAAGAGAAGCGCCTCCTCTCTCTTGAACCCCAAGTCTTCACACAGGCTCCTCTGGGGTCTCCTCGCCACCTCTCACCGACTGAAGTCGCAGCACAGCCTGAATGCGATGTTAACTTCCACCGTGGCTTTGCGGAGCACAGTTCAGCCACCTGCTGCTCAAGCCGCCTCCTTTTTTGCTCTCCCTCTCTCTTTCTCTCTCCTTCACTTTTGCTTTCCCCCTCACTTCATTTCTGAAAGATGTTCCAGCTGCTGCCATTTTCTTAGCCCTGGGGGAGGGGGCATGTTGGATAATCTGTCATTTATTTAGCATTACTCCTGTTTTTTATTATTTTATACAAACAACATGTCTCTTTTTTTTTTTTTTTTTTTGTTTAGATTTAAAAACACCTTCGTACAGCAGAAACAGACACGATGGATCCATGGAAAACAACAGAAAGGCAGCGCCTGGAGCATCAGATGCATGCAGGGTTTCGTGCATTTGGCTGCTGCCTGTTTGTAATTTGTATTTATTTTTTTTTTAACGTCAAAACAGACATGACCGTTGCTGTCACTCAGGCACTCCAGAGCTGCTTGCTAAGAAGATATTGCCCTCCAGCTGAGTATCTCCACAAGTTGCTGCAGTCAGGAAGACGTAGGGTCCACCCAGAAAGGAGAGGTGAGAACGGGATGGAAGACGGAAGGAAATAAAGCCAAACATTAGCTGTACACAGTTAATAAAACACGTTTTCTACAGGCTAATTATTTGGTGCAGGCAGATACCCTTCCTAACACAACCCAGAGTGGGGCTCGTGAGGAGAGCCCTGAAGACAAGAGGCACACACTTGCCCTTCCAGGGGACTGAGGGTGCCAATGAAAAATCAACCACTTGTTAAAATAAACTACTTGCTTGACTGAAGCAGACTTGGGCCCACTGTCCAACAGTGACATGTCCCACGAGTCAGAGAAGTTTCCCAAGGGGTAATCTTAAGAAACGGCTTCTGCCTCACTTCCAGTTGGTTTTTGCCTTGAACTGAAAGATCATTCTTTCTTTTATTTATTTTATTTAGTCCTCTGAACGTTCTTACTATTTAGACAAATGTATGAGCTTTTCTGCAGTTCTGCAAAGTTGAAGCCCTAATGACTGCTTTTAGCAAAGGCTCCTCCTGGCTAATCTTCTTGCGTCAAATTTCTGGATTTATTTTGATCAGTTTTAAGTCTGTTTTTTTTTCGTGTTTGTTTGGCATTGTCCTGTCATGAAAGCGTGGCCAAAATCTTCTTTCTACCATTCCTTAGTTTGCAAATCTTTGTCGCAAACTCTCTTATTAGTCTCCTCCCTTCTGGGTTCCTACTCTCTCCTTACACAGAAGTCCTCTGATTAACCTCAAACTTCTTTTACAGCTGCAGTTTCCTTTCGAGATGACTTACCCAAAACTGAACTCTGCCTTCCAGGTGAAAAGGCAAACCACCGATTTCTATTTAAGCATTCTTATGCATCTCATTCCTTCTTCAGCCTTACCCTTCACTGCACATGGGCCAACACTGCTCCAAAATGATCCAATGTGTTCAGATGGGGGCTGCCCACACTGACCCCACTCGTAATTGCACGTGGCTACACCTCCTTCACAATCCAGAAATGCACACAAATATTTCAACTTCAATTTAGTTTATAGGTTTTTAAAAATATTGTTTTAACCAACATTTTGTGGTTTGGAAATAGCTTCTACTCTGCACTTTTCAGAAACCCTCCAGCACATACTTTTGGAGGAGGTGCAACATTTCGGCGGCTAAGGCAAGGAAACATACCTCTTCTGTAGCAGCTAAGACTCTCCCCTCCTAAGCTTCCTCAGAACTCCTAGGCATAGCCACTGAGACATACCAATCTTTAATTTAATAATTTCTTCTGCATCGTTTTTGGACTAAATCCAGGACAGAAGTCTCCCTCAGCATCTCTTCGATAAAAACTGATGCAAGTAAATTATTTTTTGTTTCCCTGCAAAGGCTTTATCCTGCTCACTGCCTTACTCCCTGGAAATTCAGCTGATTGTCCAGCTCTCTGGAAAGCTTCCCTGCTTCTGGTGCCCCCAACTGGCTTTTGCTTTTCAAATTCCATCTGTGACCTCTGCAGTTTGCTTGTGATAGTTCACATTCCTTCCCGTTGCCTTCAGTAGGGTTGAATCTCTCACAACACACAAGAATAAAAACTGCTCTGCTTAGTCCCAAGTACTACACAGGACTAGGACTCAAGTAGTAATTATACTTGAGTGGTTCATCCTCAAATGACCACATTGAAAAAAGCTTGTCTCCCAGGTGTAGATGTTTTTTGTGATTGCAAATAGAAAATCTTTAATATAAAGGTCCTAAGATTAGGAAACTTCGATCTTTAAAATGAAGGTGCCAGATGCTTCAGCATAAAACGAAAGAAGGAGGCAGAAAGATTTTGTACATCTAACTAAAAGAAAGCAGTAAGGCAATAAACAAGAATGCCTAAATGCTACAGAAGTAAATGGATCTGCTGTTCTTCAGGAGCAAGCAACAATAGTTTCTTCACGTCAAGTTTTATAACCAAAGTTTCCTCCAATGCTGAATTGTGGCAAGCTAATTGGGAGATACTTAAAATCCTCCAATATTATTACTTGTTTAGATTTTTTTTTCTCTGAGTTTCCTCAATATTATACACCAAATAGCTTCTGTCAACCAGAAAATAGGTAGTAAAATATATATGAATAAATCTCTACCCTTATGGCATAGAAGTTGTTCTGTATAGATTTTACATTATCCTCTCTAGAATATGACATTCTCATCAAAAAAGTTCTCTGAAATCACCAGCGTGTAAAAGGTAGATCCCTGACAGCTGGGAAACAGCGAATCCATGCACAGCGTGAGATACTCTTCCTCTCTGCTCTGGATTAGCAGGGAGGAAGCACTGTTGCTACCAGGGTAGCTGTGCTCAGAAACAACCGCCTGGCACACGACTCCAGTTTGTCAGGAGTGGCAGATAATCCTACTGAGTCCAGAGGACAGGGCTTAGAGAAAGGAACACCAACTGATAAGCAGTAGTTTTTAGCCTACAACTAAAAATGCTCCTCTCACCGCCAGGTAAACAGCCTGCAATACTGAATTCCCACATCCAGCAGCCTTAGCTGTGTGTATGATATACTCCTTCCCCGATAGTCCATACCCGTATTTGATCCTCACTGGAGAGGTGCTGCAGGAGCTCCGGAGCAGTGGTAGTGGACGTTCAGCCACTTGCCATCTCGGCGGTGCCAGACGCGGGTCTCTTCAGACTGCGTGGTGCGGGGCCGGCCTTGACCATCGATGTACTGTGTCAGGCGGATGTACGCGATGCAGGCAGCATCTTCACCGATGACATGGACGTGGGGGTTCAGGATGGTGGTGTGTATTGGCTTGCTGTTCTTCGACAGTACTGGCAGAACAAGCAAAACTATCAGCTTCATTTTACTGCTAAGAAGAAACAGCCCCCCACATTCTCCAACCTCTTTTATATTCTACTCACCTTACACTGGATTCTGGGATACAATAAAAACTGCTCCTGCAATTTTCCAGGCAAAATCCAAGCAATTCTTTCCCCTGTCACCTGCTCTCCTTAGAAACTGTGCACCTTTTATTGCCTAGAATCCCCTGACTCCTTTGCTCCCACTTCTTCTGCAAAGCATACTCTCCACTTTTTCAGCATCAGTGCTGCTGTTTCTTCAGTTACAGGAAAAGATCTTTCAACTACAGAATGTTGCTGCAAATGAGGCAATAATCAGGAGATCATTAAGCTAGGCCTGCACCAAATACGAACAAGCCTCAGAGAAGTGTAAAAATCACTCCAGAACAAGCTTGGTCTCTGCATACTTCGAGCACTTGGAATTGCCTACTAAGGACCTTGACCTAACTGCCAAAATAAAAGAAATAGAACACCTCAGGATTTAAACTTCAATTATCTCATCCTGTGGAGACACCCAGGAAGGGAGGCAAATCCACTAGTATAAACGATAGCATTTCTCCCAACTCTTTCTCCTGCTCCAGGCTGACAAGGTGACTCTTGTATCCATGTAACGGGTTCATTAGGTGTTAGAGATCTGAAACCATCCAGGGAAAACTCGAAGTGAAGGCATGACTGATTTGTGCATGACTACCTTTATGTCTGACCATTCAGTATGTCTACCCCAAACATACATGTTGTTTCCATCAAAATATGCTCATTTTTTCCACTTCCATATCAGTAGGAAATCCGGTGCCTCAAACTTTTAAAGCTCCTGCAGTCCACGCTTAGAAAATATTTGCACCAGGCAAACTGTATGCCTACAGTGAAGGGATCTGGGGTTAGAACTGGAATTGTTGCTGGAAAAGGCTTTTGAGATAAAGCATGCTGGCTCTTATGAACGCATCACAACTGGTGCACAATCGAGCACTTGCTGGTTCTGATTGCCAGTAAAAACAAGGGCAATTTTCCCCCCAAAACGTGGCATAAATGAAGATTAAAGAGAAAGCTGTTGGTGTTACCAAGTCTACCCACTCACAGTTCTCAAAGTAAAACTTATGGAAATCCATTCCTTCAACCAGGTTCCCCAGTGCTTCAGGTTCAAATGAGGTCAAGCCAGGATCACAGATTTTTCTGCAAAGGAAAGCACCACAGGCTTACAGTCTGCATTTAAGCCCCAAGGCTATTTACACAATGAAGCGCTGGTACAGCATTTGACTCACACCCTGTGTCCATCTAACTGTTTCCCTACTCCAAGGAGTAAGGTCCTCGACGACTCAGTCCTACTGCAGCAACGTGGAGTTGGTGTTAGTTGGCATTTCACATAAAACAAGCCTCTAGGTTTCTGCCTTTGCTTTTATTCCCTTTCTGCCTGTATCACTGCCCTCCTCCCTACTTTTCTTACAAAGCTAGGACATTTTCCTTTTGTCACTCCTGTTGCTGTTTGATACCTGACTTCTACTTGGTGTTCATTTGGAGAGCTCTGCTATATCCCTACCCTTAATGGATGGAGGCTAAAAAGCATAAAACTTTTTACCATTTCTGACTACATTACAACTCTTCATACCCAGGAGCCAGAACATCTCTTGCACACAAACTGATAAACAACTTGTCAGAAGTCATCCGTACTTACGTATAAGCATCAAAGTCTCCATTGTTGATGGCTTCTATCAGCTGCTCTGTTATCTTAATGATCTCTTGCTTACGCACTGCAAACAAGAAGAAAGAGCAATGTTCATAAGACTTTGATGGGAATATGGGGCTAGTGGGTGCTTCCTACAAGCAATTTGCGGAGCACCGTTAGTCTAGATCTCATAGGATGCTGCTCCCTGCATTCTGGAGATATGCAGTAATGACAGCCATCCACATGAGAGTAGGGGGGTAGTGGTATGAAAGGGGAATGGTGATCCCATAATGCAGGGAGAAAGGAAATAAAGATGTCATATTCCATTTTTTTCTTCTAGAAATGTCTAAGGCACCAGAGGTGTCTCCTGAATGACAGCCTGAGGTGCTTCTGGGGAGTCTGACCAATGAATGTCAGTGAACCTGCCAACGTGAAGCCCTTGTCTGGCAGCTTAAGATGTGGAAACCCTTCACCACAGTAGGCATATACAGATGGCCACCACACAGATCAAGCCAATTGGAAAAAGTTTCCTAACAACTTGCCTATCACCATCACCAATACCTCAGCTATCGTGAATGCTGCAAACAAGCAACTGGGACATGTAGGGATGACTTCTGCAAGCTAGAAAGACAACCGCAGCAGGATGGATGGGTTGGACGAACAGATCCTAGCTATATACTAGTGCGCGCTCCGTTCCTCAGGCAGTTCGCTTCTGTCAATCCCTACGGCACAATTCTTTTCAGCACTCTAACAGCACTGCCATTAACCCCACCCAGTGCACTGGACTTCAAGATGAATGAAGACAGGGGCCAGCTGTCTACTGTTATTTGGCCCCTCTACGGCCAGCACCTCTGCACTCTCTTCTCTTAGTCTCCCACAGCTGATTTTCCAGGCGCCGTCCCCTCTGAGGTGTTTCATCACTCACGCTGATCTCAAGAGTCCTTAACACTTGCAAAGTTTGGGTCGGCTCTGTTAAATAACACAATTCCAGTTCTACAACTATATGTGCACCATATATATGCCTGAGCTTGTATGCACACCCTCACATCTCTTCAGCCTTCCCCAAACTTTCCCTGTAGGTAGAATATCCTGCACGTTATACAGGCATTTAGGAGGTGCTCTAGCATTATCTTCAATGTTACCAAATAACTTACAATTCCTACCACCAGAACTGGAATTTATCTGCCCTTAGGCATCTAAAATGTAAGCGTCTGAAATGGAACCAATCACCTGACTGTTCCCCCTTTAGGCCCTGAAAGAAACAGGCACTTCTGGAAGTCTCATCTGAGGCATCTCAGGTGCCTATCATTAGGGGGATGGTGTTTAAATCCAACCTACCATCTTTAGATGCCCAAGTCAGGGAAGCTGAATTCCACTCTAAATGCCAGAAGATGCTAGTCTGAACTGCCCTCCCCTGCAAACTTCCATACACATGTGCATCTCATCCCACTGTTGATAAGCACAGCTGAAGACTAACAAGATGGTAATCTTCCTGCCTATGAAAGATGTTTGCACCCACTCTAGAAATCAATTAAGAGAATTATACTGCCAGCCAGCCACAGAAACATCTCCGATAGGGGACAACTGGCTCATAATAGTAAGGGAGCTGGTTTTGCCACTCAGGCTGTATACATTTCCAGATGTCAAAAGATACATACAAGGATTAGATCAAAATGACGCAGTGGGCTATGTCTTTTGTGAAAAATGTCTTTACAAGCAGGTCATCTGGAATTGCTTCTGCATGAAGCAGGGCTACCTGTTGGACCTCCCTCCCATGCAGAGCACACACAAATGTGTGTAATGTCTGGGAGACAGACTCCATGGGAAAGGTTGTCCATTTGGGATGAGTGAGGAAATCTGCAGACCACAGCCACAATGTGCTGACTCGTCTCAAGGAGATTTGCAGCCCCTTCCCAAGTGTCACCACGCAGCAGCAGCATCGACCCTGACCTTCAACACAAGTCCATTCCATCAGACTGTGCTCGTCTTCTTGCTTTCACTACATGTCCCGAGCTACAACCGGCACGCAGGGGGAGATCGTTTTTTTCCAAAGGTTGGAGAGCCTCGGGATGTCACGGGGGAAGGCATTCGTGCCCGCCACTCCTGATGAATCCACGGGGCCTCCAAACTTAACACTGCAGAGGAGCAAAAAGGGAGGCAAGCATGCACCAGCACAGAGGTAAGCGTGACTCATGGCTATTCCACTGCCTTTTTTGAGCGCCCCAAGAGGCAGCGCCGCCGCAGCCGCCCGCCAGCAGCGGTAGGGCCGACAGGAGGCTGCAGGCGGGGACACCGCGGGGGCGGCGGGGTCCCCGGCAGCGCCTTTCGCGGGGTCCGGTTTGAGCCCCGGGCCGGAGCCCACCCCCGGGCTCTCCCCCCGTCCCCGGCGGGGGCAGGGTGCCGGCGGGCCGGGCTTGGGGCTCCCCCGCTCCCCCCGCGGGGCCGCGGCTCCCCCCGGCG
>VYZM01005892.1:422343-450606 GCA_013398915.1 Dromas ardeola
TTTTAAGGGGGGGGGGGGGGGGGGGGGGGGGCGGAGATAATATGACACACTCATCCCCCAAGCTAAGAAAGGAGAAACACTTCACAAATTACTGTTTACTGCCTCTTCCTATACATCCCTGTAGTGTCCTAAGACTTTAGCCTTCCAAGAGCTTTGCTTCGTGCATGTATTTCCAGCCTGACGGTAGAAGAAATGACAGGCCGCTGCGGACGTTAAGAGAGGAGCAGATCAACCTGAAAAAATGAATCCCAAGCTGTTTTATGGCATAAACACAACCAAATTTCTGGCAGCGCCTAGGTCCAGCCCTGCACATAGCACTGAGGCTCCTGTACTTCTTCAGAAACAGCGATCCTAATGCAGAGATCTATCTTCCAAACCTCTTCCAGTGAGAAAAGCACAGCCCATTTTTCTTAGTCCACTGGGATGAGAAGATAAAGTTAGCATGAAAGAAGCTACACAAAAATACTTCTGATTTTTTGGAAGGCTTTATAACTGAGGCCAAATGGGGGGAAAAAAAACCCAAAACATCCAGGAAGCCACTGTTCTGAAAAAAGTTGACGGCAGCTTGTTAGGTGTGGGACATCACCTTACAAAGAGCAAACCCACGCACACCCGAAGCACAGAGCCTACCCTCCAGGCTGCACTGAACACCCAAGTCATCCATCATACTCTTCCCCAGCCAGCGGGCTGAAGAAGATCTAGTATCATGTTTGCTAGTCCAGAATCACATAGCATTTTACTCCAGGGCAGAGTCCCAAGGAAATTAAGAGGCAGAAGACTTAGCCTAAGCATTTTTCACCGCTCTTTCTCAGATGGAGGTATCTGACATACTGAGCTTCCCGCACACACTCGTGTCTGGTGGCCACTTAACCAACTGCCCTTCCCTGGAAGACTGGCCTGCCCTTCCCAGAGCCCACAGCCAACTCCTGCCCCTCCTTCCCCTCCTGCTGCCAGCCAGCATCACGGTCACTGGGCGGGCTAGGATCCTCGGCAATTCACAGCGGTACAGCTCAAGTTAAGAGAGGCCAATTCACCTAAAAAGGTGCCAGGCCCTTCTTAAGATCTATGTAACACAATTAGTTTTGGCACAGCAGTTGGCAGCGCTTCCTGAGCTAGACAAGAGACAGACAGACAGGCACAAACAACACAGAGGGTGCAAGAGAAAGAAAACAGACCAGTGATCATATCGCTAGGGACACACATTTCTAGCCAACTAAAAGAAAGTAAGTACCAACACATGAGCCGCATCTGGTTATTTAGCCACCTTCACTGCTTCCATGTTTTCCCGACGCTGACACTTACAAGGTTTACATACCCCAGCTGCTTTAAAACAACATGCAGAGGGAATTTAAGTTTTGCCGACAGTAGGCAGAAAAGGGCAAGAAAGGCACAAGCAACTCCTGCCCTGGAGTTTCACAAGGGCAGGGCTTGTGAAAAGTCAGTCCCTCACATCAGATTTTCCAAGCAGTACTTCAGGATTACTTTTTTGTGTTTACATAGTTTTAAATGGCCACTAAAGGAGGAAGAGGAGAAATATCTTCCAAGTTGTAATGTAGAAACAAATTATTCTGCTTTCTCAGTACTATAACATTCCTGCTCCTACCTGCAATAGGGAAGAAATATTTTCTCTTCTTTTTCTGCGTAAAGGAGAAAATGCAACAGCTAATTTTTGTACTTCAGTTACTATTCATATCTCAGTGTCAGAGACAAAGGCATCATCTAATGGGCTGTGTATGACTCCTTACAATATGGCACTGGCCAATTTTCTCTTTGCTCCCTTGAGAGTGGATTTGACTAATTTTTCTGACAAATTCTATGAATGTCAAACATCTGGATGGATGAAAAAAGGAAATGAATAAGACAGGGGAGGTAGTTACTGGGTATTTGGTCATGCTGGGATACATAAACAAGATCAGGACAAAAGGAAATTTTGGATTATAAAGGCTCTGACAAACCTTTTCAGTAAGTACGCTAAAAAAAGAAGTGACCGGCAGCTCTGAGCTGCCCGGCGGTGCTGTGCCCACACATTTCATCTGAACAGTGGAGCCCCATCAGTCTCTGCCACATTTGGAGCGACTCCCAGTTTGTCCTACACTGCAGGGCTCCCACCAAGGATGACGGCACCAACACCAGGCAAAGCACCTGCTCCTCTTTTTGGCACTTCTGCAACAGAATGACAAAGCCCCATGTCCAGGCAAGGCACACACCTGCTCTGCTGAGCCCAGGAGAACCACTGCCTTGTTCCGTTTCACACTCAGAGCAGGCAAGGTCAAACTGCATTGCCAGCGGAATGGGAACTGTACGACTGGCCGGGGGCCAGACGATCACAGGGCCCTTTGAGTGAGGACATGGACCTTTCGGTGCACAATGATCCCCCCCGCCACCGCCCCCCTGCACAGACATGCTATGTAGGGTGATGAGCACAAGCCGAGCGTGCATGGCATGAGAATGGCGGACGCACGAATCGCAGGCAGCTTACGGGAGGTGCTCACCATCAAATGCACACTGGAGCTCGACTTCCTTTTCTGGACACACCATTGAGAGAGGGAAAGAGAAGGGAAGAGAGGAGATGAGAAGAAAAGCACAGAAACTATTCACACATTAGTGTGCCAGCAAGGGCCCCCCTGCCAATAACGCTCCCCTAGGGGCAGGTATAAGCAGCAGCAGAAATGCACAGACACACAAGAAGGTGCAGAGAGAAGTCACCATTAAAGAACATGACTACACACCAGGGGAAAGGGCAGGGTTGAAGACTCCCCATCCACTCAAACATCGAGGTCAGAACACAGGTGCCCCACACACTGATATAAGGAGAGGAGAAGAGGGAGGAATATATAGTCACAAGATGTGGGATGCAAGGGGGTGCCTCTATGTGCTCTCCTACCTCAGAAAACTCTGCAGCTTCCCCAGCCACACTTGAAGAGGTAGGCAGAAACCCCCCGTGTGTTCACATTTGGAGGAAGCAGAGGCGTGTTTGTTTGCAACTAGAATCAGAGGGTAGGGAGGAGGGCACAACGGGAGGGGCATCCCCAAGGGCTAAAGAAAGAAAAGGGAACTTCTCTACATAGCATGGGGATGAGAAAGACTCCCTCACATGGAAACTGGGACTGACTGGAGAGGCAAGGTGCACCCGTGCTCAGACATAGAGGAAAGGCAAGGAAGGCAAAGAGGCACTCAACAGCCAGAACACCTTGCGCTCTCACATACTGGGAGAAGAACAAACAGGGAGCAATGCTCAAACACTACCCAACCTTCTTGGACTCTACTGTTGCTCAAAGGCATCTTCAGTCATCTTCAAAGACACCTTTGCACCAAACTGCACTCTCCAGTAAACCAGGCTCAGCATGCATTTCTCTGCTCTTTCACTATAATCTTACTGTCATCCCGTCCAAGCTGAGCCTGGCATCACAATACTGCCCCTTCCCCCTGCTGTCTCCACGTACATTTTCCATCTGCCCTCCTCCTTTGGGCCTATCCAGGCTATTTCTCTGATGCTTACTACTCATGGGGAGGTACTACAGAGTCTAGCTCAGAGCACTGTAGGACAGCACATCCCAGTCAAAAATCACGGTGGTGTGGGCTCAGCTACGTAGCTCTGGACTCCTGCACACTACCACGGCCAGCCTCTGGAGCAGCCCTTGAACTCAGTACTGGCCGTGGAGTTGTACCTCCCCATTTCATACACTTACTGAGTCTTCACAGCTTTCATCTTGAATATTGTTTTTGTCCCTGCTATCCTCACATCAGAGCTCAAGCACACGTACAAACTGGCATGTGTTTGACAGCAGAAGTGCCCATGTTCAACTTATACCCAGAGCCACATTCCTAATCACACCACACAGCCCAGAATCACACAGCCACTGCATGAACGGGCTCAAACTAGCAAAGCTTCTGCCTCATCTGATCTTTAACTCCAGTATGGACAGATTGATCTGTTCAGCATTTGGCTCACCAATCTTCCACGTCATGGAGGCACAACACAGGGCTTGCCATTACCTGGTTTACAAACTTGTGATTCCTCTCATCTTCTTTTAGGACAATTTGGCTTCTCCACAGGCTTTTTCTCAAGACAGAGCTAAAATAGGACGTACTACCAGGGCATGAATACAATGCTTAGACCACCAACAACCCAGAGGAATCTCTGTTCCCAGTCACAACAGGGAATTTTTAACTGTGAGAACTGTAAATTCACACCAGCTGAGAAACTGCTCCAAAACTTCAGTTTTTATTTTTAATGTATCCTGCAAGTTGCAGCAGACACAGAAAGGCCATATGGATACTGCAGGGAAACTTCTCTCTAAGGAAGACAGTCTCATCTGAAGTTCATATAGATTTCCCATGACTTACAGAAATAAGAAAAGGGGCAGAAAATGCTTAGAGAAAAGCAAAAAGTTCAATATGAAAGGAGAGTCAACCAAGCCATACAGAAAACAATCACCCTCCTATATTAGAGGTACAAGTAACACTGACACAGGAGGAAACAGAACCTTCTGCAGATCAGAATTTAATTAGAGTACAATCTAAATTTAAAACAGCGTTGGTCTATTAACATGACATGATATATTGTAGAAATCCAAGAAAGCACATTATTACTGGCTACTATAATAACGGGGGAAGAAAAGCTAGCTAGACAGGATGAAAAGGGTGGGAAGTGAGGTCTGTGTTAAGACCACAGCGTGAAAGTACTATTACAACTCAGGACAGGTTGGATAATGCCAACATGAGGCACGGCAGTAAGTGCTAAAGCAACAAAACTTAAGTCAAAACATACACAAGTAAATTACTAAAATGAGATCAGTCTCCCAATCCCCTCTGTAAAAGCTGCATCAGAGCCATCTACGTCACCTTCCCAAGGTGACCAGCTGAATGAGCAAAACTTTTGGTTTTCTTGTAATGTGACTGCAACCTAGCAAAGTAAATAAGATAACAGTAGTTTACTTACAGAGAGAATTCTCTTTCCCTTCCATAACACTGCTACATCTCTAAGTATTTCTAGGCAGCGCAGAGACGTTCCGGGGAATGCAAAAAATTGTTTGTCTCCCAAAGCAGTACGGACAATATTTTCCTTCTCAAACCCTGGGATGAATGTTTGTTAAAGTTCTATTTCTGTATTTGTGTGAAATTCAGGTGTTCATCTCAAGAGGACCAGGTTCTCTACAGTGAAACTTAAGGAAGACTCTTGCTTTAGGTAACAATAAATAGAAATCAGCAGGTGACAGAAGACAACCTGAAGAATCACCATCCCTTCAGCACTGCAGCAGTACTAGAAGTGGCAAGTGTAAATCATTCCGAGCACCTATAGAAAATACAAAACATACCAGAAGATGCTATAGGAAGTAGAGTGATTCCAGGCACGGTCCCATTCACAGGTCTGGGCACTTAAAATGGGTATCGTTTTACAACAGCTTTTTGCATTTCTATCTTCTACATGCAGTTCTCCCCCAGTTTGGTATTGACAGTATATTTATGTTAAAATATCACGCTTGCTGCAACTCATATTCCTGTAGAGAGTATTGTCATTTCAGGACTTAAGATAGGGAAAAAAAATGTTGGACTCAAAGCAGATCAGTGAGAGGCAGCCTGAATTAGCAGATTTGAGGTCCTCTTTCTACTTCTGCTTTATTCATTTTGTGTGATGCTGAGCAAATAATTTCATCTTTGTCAATCCATCTTCTCTCTTGCCCTTTGTCAGCTTGCCCATTTAAATTGTAAGCTAAGAGGCAGGGATTTTCTGCTTAGGCATCACTGCAGTGCTAAGCACGGCGGACCCTTGATCTCAGTTGGAGTTTCGAGGCATTACAACAATGCAGTGAAAAAAGTGAATTCATCAAAGGTGGGCAGAATGTGTTACTGGATGTCAGCACTTAAACAGATCTGAAGTACTCCCCAAGCATCTTGTATAAAACGGTTCGGCATAAAACTGTGATGTTCAGGTGAACTTGGGTTCTCCTCATTTAGCTTCACCATAAGAATCTTTAAACAGTATGGCTGTAAGATCATAAAAAGTCCAGACGCAGAAACAGGAGCATTAACTCCTGTTGGTCACTGCATGGATGTTACTTGACCCTTGCAGATTTTCTTAGGATTCCCTGTTGGTTCACCTTGCTACTGTGCCTTCTCTGTCTAAGGCCTGCTTTCACAAACTGCTTTCTCAGCAGCCACGCCAACTTACAGAGCATCCTCCCTTCCCCGCATGCTCTTTACTGGGCAAAGGGCAGGGAAAGCTGGTACCCACCAGGCACAGAATGTACACTTACCACAACATTCCTTACAAACAGCAGAACAAATGGTATTTGGTGCTTCTTTGCAGTTATGTAAGATGAAGGGCAGGTTTTACAACGTTGACCTTGTCACACCAAAAATCTGGATTTTTACTCTTTCAGCTGAGTTCTCCTTTCAGATATGCTATTCTGCTTTTACTGGGAAAGAAAACAGTGTGCATGCAGCAGACAAGGTAGAAAACGAAAAAAAAATTTGCAGAGCATTGCAAGTGAATGCTGTTAAAGTCTCCTGCATCCCATAGCCTTCTCCACGAGTTACTATGTACATAGAGTGTTACACTGGGCCTGAAAACAAAATGGACATCATTTTGTGTCCCCTAATCACAAACCAAAGTGCCCAGGAAAAAAAATAGAAAGAAAAGAAGAAGAAACTGGCAAAGAGCTTAGAGAAGAACTAATTTTAAAATACTTATAATTACATACTTAACTAAAAATAGCACTTTGTGCATTAACAAATTCTGATTATAAAGATGGATCTGACAGGTCCTGCTAGAACTGCAAACACACTCATCCCCCCTCAACACCAGTAGGAAGGGAAATTCCCCTTTGGGAAAAAAGGGAACAGGGCTGTTTGAAGCGCTGCCCAGAGACAAAGAAAATCAACAGTAGGACTGTAACACTAACTACAGGGAGCCCAGACCCTGACAAGGTGAGAGAAAGGGCATTGAGCATAAAGTGTCCTTAATCTTCACCCAGGTGTCTGCCCCAGCCCATTCCTTAACCCCTCTCTCACCTTGCAGTGGAGGCAAGCCCAGATTACAGGCAGAAAGGGGAACAAGAAAGCAAGTAGATTTGACATGAAACTATCTACAGTAAATTTTAAAATGGCAGCTGCACAACGTAGGTCATAAATTTAGAATCTCAAAAAAAAAAAATACCTGGGACCTACAGTGGTGGCCACAAGACACGTGGTATGTTACATGGCTCTGCAATTCGTCACCCAGTATCTTCTAGCCTCATTTTCTGGATTTGAAAGCAGAAAAGCATGTTCCTTGGGGATAAAACCTGGGCCTTCCTTGTTGCTACTTCATCAGCTTGGATCCAAATTCTGCCTGAAGAAAGTGAGTGCAGCACTACCAAAGGTTTGGTGAGCAGGGACAATTTAAGATTCAAGGCAGTTTAAATCATTCATTATTTAAGATAATGGAAAAGTTCTCAAGTGCCAAGCTGATGAAATATCTACCAATTAGCAGAATTAGTACTTGAAATAGAAGCAGCAGTGCAAAATGAAAACCAGGAATGCTTCAAATAGATTTTGGAAAGGAATTCGCTAGAGGAGAGGGTCATACAAACGGAAATTTATCAAAATAACCCCAGTGTGGACACACCTATATTGGAATAAGAAATGTTTCCTTCCTGTCCTCCCCTCCTGATTTAAGCTTCCCCTCCCCACTCCCAAAATGGTCTGATGCAAGAAAAACGCATGCATCCCCATTGCTTTAATAAAGGATTAAAGCCAATTCTATAGAAACAAAAATTGTGGTTTCTTTCTTACAGCTCCACACAACTCACACCAGACGTTCATATCACCCCGTATGACTACTGTATCATTCATCTCTCATTTATGCTAAATCAGCAACAACATGCTGCACCTTGCTTCAGATATTCACCAACACACATTTTCATGGAGTTCTTGGGAATAAACATGAGAAAGCTGTAAAGGCCTCACTCAAACTTGCCTAATACTATGTAATAGAAATTTCTACTGTATTTGTCAAGTAATGCAGGATTCTAGCATAGAGAGATCTGAATACCAGCCAAAAGAATGTGAAAGTTACCTTGAACAGCAAGTAAATTAAAACGAACTGGCAATGTTTTGGTGTTGGTTTTTTTTTTTTTTCCAATGGGCTTAAAGCCATTAATTTTTACGTTAGTGTAATCATCAATTTGTTGAACAAATACTCTTTCCATTCTCATCTACTGCGTGGATATTTGTGGCAACACTCTCATAGAGCAGAGTCACCCTAGACCAGATAAAGCCAGTGAAGAAACTCAAACATATTTTCTCTCGAATCTCCATAAGGAATTAATTTCCAAGAAGGTTTTAAAAAAAAAAAAAAAAAAAAAAAAAAAAAAAAAAACCCAAACCAACAAAAAAAAAAAAACCAAAACCCCAAACCAACCAAACAACACACACAAACACACACACCAAAAACCCCCCAAAAAACAAAAAACACCCAATCACCAAACAAACCAGGAATCTCCATATCTGGAGGGAATGCGGGAAACAGACTAACCACATGGCATGTGCTCAGCAGCAGACTACAGTTAAAAATATAGCATGCAATGCTTGTTCTACAGCTACATCTGATGTAAAATGATTTACATAGGAAGTGGGACTGCAAAGGATACCACAAAGCTGAAAATCTGTTTGGTGTTCAAGTCACAGTATCTGCGCTCTGCACTACTGCTACAGGGAATGCAAGACCAGATTCTCTTAATTCAACCAGTCACTGGCACAAGTTGTTTGTCAGAACTACCTAGGAAAAAAAAAAAATCAGTGGAGCTAAAACTACACGTTTCCTGCATAAGGAGCAACGCGTGAAAAGTGGGCTGGTAACAATGGTGAGGCCATCAACCAGCCAGTGTCGCACAGCAGTCAAGTGTGCCAAGTACTCCTCTGATAAACAAGTGTACGTGGTAAAAGGCTACACTGCCATGGGATGACTAACGGGAAGCACCACTGTACATGTAGACAGTAGGAGCAAGGAAGGAGGTAAGTATGTAGCCACAGGAATCCTACAACAGAAGTGTTAAGGATGTGCCACCAGACCACTACCTGCTCTCTATCTTGTCCAAATTTAGCACTGGGGGGAGAATCGACCTATACTCTTAAAAGTCTACATTATTGAGCAAGAGAGTTACTCAAAACAGCAGCTTTAAGAAGAAATATATAATTTCTTCCTGAGTTTTAAAGCTTATAGAAATGAGGACTCAAAAGCCACACCTGAAGATAGATGCCATTTGGGGAAAATAGGAAGCTTAAAAAAAAAAAAAAAAAAAAAAAAAAAATCTTCTGAGGGCACTCAGCCCTGGTTGAACGCAAGTGATAGCTCCCGTGGACACCATATGGGGTCATGCTGCAGAGCAACACTGCTCTAATACTTTAGAGCAAGGAAGTTGCATGCAGACTCTTGACTGCAGGTCTCCAATGTCATGCAGAAGTAGAGAGGAAGTTCCCAGAGGTCAACCCCATTCACCATCCCCAAAGACCTGGGCGTCATTAGGGCAGAACACAGCAGAACTGCAAGAATGGACGTTTTACTAGAGCCATCCTCAAAATGAACACAACTCCTCTGAAAACACCTCTTTTTCCAACAGCCTGCTTGTATTGTGAGCCCTCTGGAAACAGAGCCTAATTAAAATGGAAAAGGGCTAAGAGCGCAGAAAAGAACAAGCGTGCTGGTCCTGCAATGTGCATGTCACCCCCCAGCATGGGGAGAATGAGGACTGTTCACAGTGCAAAACCAGGAGATGAACTATTCCACCTAATGGCTGTGGAGAAAGTTTTGGACTTCAAATGGAAATGCAAGCAAATAAGCCAGACTCTACTTTCCCATGTAGTGGACAGTTATCCTTTGGAACAATTAGGGGAAGACAGTGCTCTAGCCTGTAACTGTCTCTACTCCAGTACCAGATGGTAAAGGGCTACTGCCTGCAACAACATACAGCCTTGGGAATGGCCTATTTGACCTCCAGATGACCACGCACACAAAGAGTGAAACTGAAGTGGGGGAAAAAAATAATTCCCCTCAGAAGGGAACAGGAGAGTGCCTGGCCCTTAGGAACGTGGACCTAACACAAGACTCAGTTTCCATTCTGTCCAAACATGAACATCTGGAGACTCGTCCTTCCCCATCCCTTTTCCCAGCTCAACCTTCAGCATCTGTCCAAGAGGGGAGACAAAGAGATTCTCATGGGGCCTGCTGGGTATCATCAGCCACTGACAATTGCTCTGTGCAATTTCGATACCCAGAAGCATTCTGCACTGAACCAAACAGAATAGTCAGAGGCACGTGTCACACTTGAGCAAGTCCTTGGTCTTTCTATTCCACAGCATTGACCAGTTCTCCATACTTCAGAGAAAGGGGGAAAAGAAATCTTGCTGGTACAACAGTGCACTTAGATAGTTGTGTGATGAATAAGGTGCATGTAAGGAACATTAAGATCCCACCCAGGGCTTCATAACGATACACTGAACGTAACGATCCTAGCCACAAGACAGGTATTACTCTGGAAGGGAATGGGCAGCAGATAAAGTGGCTGCCTTCTGTTCAGGTGGAGGGAGAGATAGTGCAATGGAAAAGCAAGAACTTACCTTCACTCCATCTGACTTCTTGTTCAGCAGGCTTTTGGCAGCTGTGGAGAGAAGCAGAAGTAGGTGAGATTTGGTTTCAAGGTTATTCTCTCTCTCTCTCTCCCCACTTCCCTCAAAACTGCACAAGACTTCAGAAGGACAACCATCCTGCTAATTCCTCTCTAACAGGAAGAGACCTGGAAAACAAAGCCAAGTCACTCATCAAATCCATCCTGACAGCAGAGGGTCACCCATCCTATCTATTGTTCACCCAATTAGGCAAAAATGCTCCCACTTTCACCATCTCAGGAAGACCAAGTCTGAAATAAGACTTTAGAGTTCTCTATTTCAGTCCTCCACTCACACACTGTGACACCATCCAGTGCCAACAGTTAGAGAGGGAAAAGCTAAAGAACTCTGCCAGATCTTTGCAACAGGATAAAGGCTTTACCCTCAAGTGCAGTCATTCACATAACAGACTTTGCTTATAAAGGGGGCACTGATAACACAGAGGCCTAATTACTGCGATTCACAGTTACTCTGGGGAAACATCTGGATAGCTGAAAGGAAGAGACTGGAGAAGTGCAAAAGGCAGCATCTGATAACAGTTAAAAAAAAAAAAAGAGAATGAGAAAAGAGACAGGAACCAGGCTGAATTTCTCCACTGAAAGATAAAGATGCCCTGCTGTGCTCAACTTGAACAACTGGCACTAGCAACGAAAGTGAGAGCGTGATAAGCACAGACAGGGAGCCCACAACAAACGCCTGGCAGAAGGCACACTTGGGACTGAGGATGGAGCTGCCCCATCTATTACAGAAAAGTGTACATTGACAATGACTGTCAACAGTAAGTCCCCATCTACAACCTCCACAGATACAAAACATACTCATGAAGGACGTATTCAGTTGTTTCAACTTCTGTAAACAGCACGCTAAAGACCTACTGGACCAACACACTCATATGCCTCTCCTAAACAGCTACTGTGAAGCACACGGGTCTGGGTACTTGACCTGGCTTTTAGCTCCAGCAAAGACGAAGCCTAGAGAAAAGGCAAGTCCTAAGACAATGCTCATATGACTGTTGAAATACTTCACTCTCAAAGACATGCTGACCAACTTGTGCACAGAGTGCTCAGTCTCTCAGCAGCAACGTTAGGAAAAAATGTTTTTGCAATATCTAAGCAACTGTTCAAGATTTATGTCAAAAGCATTTTCCACCCTGCGTTCCCTACCACATGACCCTACAGATACGGATTAACTAGTTAACATCAGCTGAGCGGATGCAAATGACTAGTGTCTCCTCTTAATAAAGAGGCGACACTCTATATATAAAGTCTATTACAATTTCTGAATTGGTCTTCCTAATTCTACTGCCTAATGCAAATATAAAGCTAGATCAGGAACTGGTCTTCATTCCTGCTCTCAGAAACCATCCAAGAACACTGGAAGAACCTCATGCAGACATTTTCTGAATGTGGTGTGTCAAAACACAATGCTCCAATGCGCACACGTAAAGGTGGCCAGACAAATTGTCCCAAGCAACTCATCTGCCCTGCAACAGTTTCTTTGCTGAGTGTATACATACTAAAGTATTGCAAGACTGAACCTAACAGATAAGTTCTTGCCACCTTCAAGGCACGATGAAGGAGACCAGCTTGATTCCACATGCAAGTGAGGAGAACAAAGGTGACCATGGGGTCAAAAAGGGTCCAAGCCTTTATACCACACATACATCAAGGCATCTCACAACAACTGCTGAAAACAAGAAACTGCTATAGCCTTACAACACTTCAGAAGGAGTAAAGGATTCTGCAACTTAACAAATATCAAAAATGGGACATTGCTGAAGTGAAAAAAAAAAACCATCAGAGAAAGGAAACAGCACCACCATATGTTCTGGGAATGACCCAGACACAAACTGGGAAGCAATGTTTTTCACACTTTCTGCAGTTTCCCCAGAAGCTCACACTTGTCTTTGTGGACAAAAGACAGCTAAAAACATGTTCTACGGCGTTAAAGCTAATTCAGCTGAGAGCCCTTCCATATGGCCCAGTGCTGTGTAACGCTGACCCAGTGCTCACCTCGCAGCCTGCCCACACAGCCCCATCCTCTGCTTGTACCTCTGCACAGCACACACTGTTCTCCCATCGGCCTGCCAGCATCCCAGCACTGCAGAAGGAAACTCGGTCTGTGGTGTAGTTAGTTCATGCATCGTACTGTGGTTTGTAAGGGCAACTGGAGAGCCCATGAAATGCATTCATCTGCAAAGATGACTGCAGACACCTCAAACAAAAGGGAGGCGTGCAGATTTACCCACAGGTCAACCTGTACATGTTATGAGACAGAAATTAAAGGGGATGTAAGCGGAATTTCTGCAGTAAGCAACAGACAAGACTTTCTGTAACAAGAATAATTTTAGAAGACAGGCAGCACCACCCAACATGCAGCTTAGCAAAGAGACAACAGGAGGGGGAAAATCCAAGACGACATGAAGGTAAATTATTTACTGTTCAGGAAATGGTCTTGTACCCATGCTCTGCAGTTTTCCAGGCATGATATTTATTTTCACTGTCCTTCCCACTTCGTCTAAACATCAAAGGGATTAAATTCCCTGTCCTCAGTGGAGTTAACAGTTCCTCTATAACAAAGCAATAAAAAGGCACACACTGCTAACCCAGCAGCTTAAAAGCACAGTTCTGTTCCTGGTTTAACAGGACACCCTCCAGTTAATCTCTAAAGAGAAACACAAAAGGCCTCCCCTGCACACACCCCATATACTCCTCCCTCTTCCCGCATTTCTCAGTTTTGGCCTCCATAGGAAATAGCCTGGGCTCTGGACCACGCTCCTGGCAGAAACACAAATCCCTAATGCTGAACTCATCAGCAATAAACACTAGACACTGGATGTCCCAGAGCCGAGGGGAGGCAGTGGAGGAGGGAATTTCCAAGAGGGACTGAAATACTCACTCCAAACACAGCCATGGATAGTGCCTCCCCCCTGCCAGCCTGCGCCTCTTCCAGCGAGAGCAGCCCTTCGCCCAGCCTGCCCTGGGTTTGCCCTGTCCCCAGCTGTCAAATCTCAGTTACATTTCTCATCCTGGGTAAGCTTCCGGAGGGTATTTTTTAGGATGCAGGGATAACACTGAGGTTGCTTTTGTTAAGCCTGACCAGCTCGTGATGCCAGTCTAAGAGGCAACCCAGCTTCTAAATACAAGCACTTAAACCACGAAGAATTCTGGACTTTGCTGAGACTTGATCATTAAAATAAAAATTGTAACATACCAGCACAGAATTCTCAATGACATAGAGTTGCAGCTTGTCATCCTCATATTCTCAGTTCAAAGAAAGTCCGATTAACAAATTCTCAACTTGATATCACTTCTGGGGCTCACCACAAACCAACCGAGACACAGTATACTGCCATGAAGAGGCACCTCTGGCTACCATTACAAACAATGCCCACAAATGCAGTGTAACTTCAAGAACATCTATCTATTAAGGACAAGATAGAGCAAAGACTAATGCTGAACTCTCTGCCACGATGGCTGTTTAGGCCATCGAGACAAGACACTCTAGCAGCAGCCACTTAAACACAGCAGAGTGATTTCACAGAAAAAGAGAGGAGTTGTTTTCTTGTGTCCTCTACCCTCACTTTGGTTTCTGCCTCAGCAGACCCCTTTCTCTTAGATTCTCCGGTGACTTGCTATGGGAACTTGTTACAATAGCAATTGCACAGGAACGCTTCACGCTAAGTGACAGACCAATACAAAGACAACCAAAGACAGACCAACACAAAGACAACTGCTTGGCAGGATGTACAGCATGGACTCTTCCTCTTGCTGAAAAGCTGATTTTTTTTTTTTTTTTAAATCCTGCTTTGCTATTAACTCCCTCTGCCCCCTAAATGATGCCACTGTTCCAGAAACATACCCAAGCAATAGACGAGCAGCAACATTTAACATTCCCCCCTCTCAATGAAAAGCCTTCCATGAGGGCTTCTGTTCCTCAACAAGACTAGAGTCATTCTGTTCAAAGAACTGCTACAGGATAAACAAAGGGTCATGAAAAGCAGTCAGACACTTCAAAACACTCTTTTTAAAACAAGCAGAGAGAGAAGGGTAGAAACAGGTGGAAAGGCACATAAAAGCCCCAAACCATTAGGCAATCAATGCAAGCTGTTACGTGACCTGGACCCACAGGATCTCTAGACATAGCAGACACTTTCTTTCCTTTCCAATTCATCTGATCAGCCACAGCCAATACCCAGCCCTGTGCACATACTTCCAATGATTTGGGAAAATCTCAAGGGTAGATAGTGTTTGAAGATTCACACCCGTCTCCCAGACACGCCCCAATGGTTTTCAGAGAAAGATTAAAAGAGGGAGCATTCATTAAAACTGAAGTCTGAAATACACAACCCAGTGGTGTCCCCTTGGCATGAACCACAGAGCTCCCAGTTCTCCCACTACTGAATAATGGAGAAATTGTGTGGGAGCCAGGTGATTTCTTTCTGCTTTTTTCACCTCTGCCAACCTCAGAAAACCACAAAGTTCTCCAGAAAAACTAAGAAGAAAAAGCCAAAAAACAGGAGCCAGCCTGCTAGTTTGTGACATTTCAATTAATGTTTTCAAACACCTTCCCGCCAACACAGAAATTCCACATCCTGAAAGACACCCTCTTTGCAGGTATGCATACGTACACACACAAACAGAAGCAGAACTTTAAAGGGTCAAAACACTGTGAACATCCATCCTAGACTTTCGAGCCTGAATGCCCCAGTCTGTCCCAAATTTGAGTTGATAAAAATACGAGAGCACTTCTCTTGCAGTATCACAGAATTCCCTCTATTTCCTGACAAACCAAGAAATGAAGGGGTGAAGGGCAAACACTGCAAGGAAAGTCATTCACAGACTTCTCCTGAACTTTAGGGAGAGGAAAATAAAAATTAAGGGAATTATTATAATAATTTAAATCTACTTTTGATAATAAATGAAACTCTCAGGCCATAGTGATAAGCATTTAAGTGCAGCAAAGAAATCCATGTGATTCTGGGAAGCTGCAAAATGGAAGTTTACTTACTGATGTACACTACTTCAGCAGGGCCATGCTGTCATAGTTGAGCATCAATTCTCCGAAACCCCTGTTTCTTAAGCAACTAAGTAGATACAGAGAAGTCACTTAAAAACAACTTAGTTTTTCATTAAATGTGACCTCGTCTTCTGCTTGGGAAATTTGCTTCCCAGTGATCACATAATCATTTATTCAAATGTCTCTGGAAACATCTTGATAAATTTCTCCCTCCATATTTTCATCCTTTGAATTCACACCAGAAGGACCGTGTTCACATGAGTCAGGTCATACAAATTTCTGGTCCTGAATGAAAATCTACATAACCAACACAACATAGCAGAAACTTCAAATATATTACTTGCACAATTTTAACTTTACTTTGCTTAAAGGAAAGAACCCAAACTCTAATCTACAAACCTATATATGTATACACACAGAAAAGAGCAAAAATTCTGTTTCACAAGCACTTCTGGAAGGCAATTATAACAGAACAGTGAAAAATTTCAGTATTAGTATTATTTCTTCCTTCTTGCTCTTTAGTCAGCTCAAAAACATCTCTGTACAGGTTACACCAAACATGTAGAGGCATATTCAGCTCTTCTTTACTTAGTTAGAAAGCGCTCTGCTCCCTGGATCTGCCTCCAGCCTCTCTCAAAGCAGACTGCACATCGGGGAGTTAGTAAGGATCTGTAGAGACATGTAATGAATCCCAGCCATTGTCACAAGCTGCCATAATAGCTCCCTCACAAAATTGACTTGAGCAAGCAGTGACAATTCCCAAGAAAAAGGTTCAGCATCAGTTAAAGATAGAGGTTTCAGGCATAAGGCTTAATTACATGCAATGTCTGCCTTAGGATCTATTTTGAACACAGGGTAGCACACAGGACTTAAGCTGAACCACTTGAGAGAAGTGAATTTCATAGAGTGTGAAAGCTTGTTGAACAACTCCTCCCCAAATTAACAGTTGCAATCCAGTTAAGAAAACAGTGCTAAGAATTTCATGTAAGTCTTGCATAAAAATTAACTTATGGAGCTTCTCAGCACTTTGTGAAGCTGGCTGTTTCTAAGATGAAAACCAATTTTGCCCATCCTTTCACTCAGTTTACAGCAAGCTTACTTTCACCCTTAAATACTGGAGCTATTAGGAATCCTTGAAAACCTTGCCAACTTTCTCGTAGTAATAAATTTACATTTACTTCTCAGAAGGTGTCTTAGGAGTTTCTTGCATATGATCTAATGAATTGATTTACCTGACTGTACTTCTGTAAGTGAACGCAGATCAGATCAGTGTTTGCTTGGATCATCCAAACCGTAAAAAGCCATAAGCGAGCACCCAAATCATCCTGGTGTGACTCTAAAGATCCCACAGCGAAGTTTTGATTGCAATGTTCTCTCTCGCAGCTGAGTGAATACCTACCAGAGTGTGGACAGCAGCTACAAACCCCTTATTATAACCAGGTCTCAATTTCCTGACTTACACTGAAAGGAGTGCAACTCTATCTGCTTTTAACAAATAGCCTACAGCTGACCCGAGACGTAATCTTTTAAAAGAACCACAAACAGCCAATATTAAGTTGTTGAACATACCATAACTGGGGAAAGGAGCCAGATCACATCCTTTTATCTTTAGGAACTGACCTGGGACAACAGGCACCTAGCAAGCAACAGATAACTCACAAAAGAACAGAAACTTTTTTTTTTTTTTTGCTTTGTAAAGTAAGATTTTTTGATGGGGACAAAAGAGAAAAAGTACTACTACAAACTCTTCAAGCATACAATTTGTCACAAGCTAAAACCACACCTCCAAATGAAGGAACTCCACATTACAAAATGTGAGACAGCAAAGACAGTAATGACAAGAGGATTAAAGAAGTCTTCTCATATTTCCTGCAGATAGTACTATCATGCCTAATTAATTGATATCAGGGTCACATGAGCCTTTGTTTTCATCTGGGTTCAAAACATCTGTGAAGAAGCTTTTAGAAGATCTCATCCCCAGACAGGAAGAAGCTTCTCACTCCATAAATCTAGTTCCCCGTCTGCTGGGAATGGGGCTTTTAGAGGCCCACAAAACAGTGTCAGCCAATTAGAGAAAATAAAAACCCCTTAAGGTCTTTAGGGAAAGAAACAAGTACTATTTCAGAACTTTTCAAGCGCAATTAGATGACCTGTCGCGATAGGAAAAGTCTGAGCTCTACCCAAAGTTCCCACATGGACTTTACAACTGCCTTACTTTCAGTTAGCATGTATTTATTCTTCAATTCCACCAGGTTTATCAATTTCAACCGCAGCAATTAAAAAACCTAAGTAAATTAAATAATAATAATAATTTTTAAAAGTCAAGCTCATATTACACACAGTCCTGCAAAGAAAAAAAAGAGTAGCTGATCTCCCCACTTTCAAAACACATGAAAATTCTAGGAATAGCTACTGTCTACAGAGGCTATAAATGCCTTGCATCAAAATTCACAACATTTCTTTCCGGACAGTTTTTCAGAGCATCTCATTTCCTGGGATCACAGCTGATATTCAAAGCAGAACTCAGCGACACTGAGAACCCTGCACTCACTATGGGCCACCTAGGATTTCCTTTTCTTCAGCTGTTAACTGAAGCGGATCCAGCAGCTTCAGCCCTTGAGACAGAGAAGAATGAGCAGAGCGAGCCCTTTCCTCCTCGATACCAGCTCAGGGAATAAGTGGATGTATAGGTCACACACCATTAAGAGGAACCCTCCTCTCAGGCATTTCATGTTCTCAAAATCTGGGCCACAGGAGATTTTCTTACCCAAGCACTTCTGCAGCTTCATTAGAAGTGACAACATTTGCAAATTAAAAATGAATCTAAAACTGCTGTTTAAAAAAAATGAAAACCCTGATTATTTCAGAATCATCAATTAAGTGAAATAAAAACTAGCTGCGTGAATAGATCAGAAACCATTCATACCAGCAGAAAGCCCAAGAAACTGTTAAGTTTTGTACAGTCCGGCAGAAGCTCTGTCATTGTGCCATAGCTCCTCAAATAGTTATTTCAGAATCATTCTCAGAAAACAGTGTATAATTTTTAAGTCCTGTAATATCCTGGGACAGGTGAATTGAGAAATTAGTTCTCTCCCTTTAAGGCCAAACTATCAGGAATGCAGTAAAGAGAAATCGCTGTAGCCACAAAGTCCTGACACACTGACACAGGTTCACCTGAAAGCAAGAACCAAGGAAAAACCGTTCTGAAGTTGCTGAGGGTTGTCCATTAATTGTAGCTTGGTTTCATATCTTTTTTTTTTTTTTTTTTTTTTTTTTTAAAAATAACCATGCTATTNTTAAAATCACCATACAGGAGGTTAAAAATGCTGCCTGGATTTCACAAAAGAATGCATGCATGAATGCGCATTTTGAATGCTGGGATGATCACTTCACAGAGGTTTTCATTCAAATTACAGGTTTGTTGTAACATCACTCAGAGTATAAGTATTGGTATCCACCATTAGTAAATGGCCAGATGAAATTAATACACTTTCATTTCATTTCATTCATCATCACTTATAATCCATACAGCAGACTTTCACTTGAAAGTAACTGCAGTCAGGTCCAATAAAAATCTGACTCATGCATTCAGTGATTGCCCTTTTTAAAAGAGAAAAAAAATGGCAAAGAGGGCAAAGCAAGCAAGCAATCCCATATACTAAAAGCACTTGCAAATAGAGGTTTTCCACCCAAAGGGAAATGAATACAGATAAGACTGCATCACCTAGATGTGCTGAGACAAGACAATCATCTTCCAAAAAGCACTGATTTGCATGTTGAGATTTGCATTTTCAGTAAGTGCACTACGTAATGCAGTTGGGTGGGAGCCAGACTACCAGTTATTAAGCTTAAAAGGGTGAAAACCAATTCTGAGACTCCAAGAAAGAAAACTCTAATAGCCAGATGCTTCAGACCCATTTTTGATGAGTCAAAGTAATACAATATCTAAATAGCTCCTGTTCCTGTTCTCACCAATATTCTGTTCACACAGTTCTCACTTGCCCCGTGTCCCTGCCTCAGGTCTAAAGGCATCACTGCTATCTAGTAAGAATTCTTGACTCCTGGCTTCAGATAACAAAAGCCAGCTAGAATTTCCCAAAAATAATCTTACAACAAAATATCATGAGAGGATCGTGGCAGCTCACTTCATTTCTGTTTTATACCAGCCTGCAGCACCTGGTGCTCCTCCCCCAAAAAAATCACTTCCTATTTCACACTGGTCATCCGCCAAGGCAAAGCGACCACCATTACACCGTGATGAATTGTGAGCATATTTCCTGCCCTCCTACTCAACCCCAAAATGGTTAAAATGTCCCGACTTGCTCACACAAAACAAAAGGAGGGGATGGGAACAGAGAGAACTTACCTGAAAAATTCCGAGACACAAGCATCGTCGTGAGGATTGCACCCTGTGGGGAAGAGAAAGCAGGGATAACAGAGAGCGTCACTCACTTCAGAAAGGGTCTGGGCTGACCCACAGAGAACACAGCATGTCAGGTGCCAAAGAGGAGGTATCCCAATGCCACCCTGGAAAGTCCTAGTGTATCCAGGATTCCCACATGTGGCTGTTGGACCTGACATGGGACCACTTGGAGTCCTGCCTTTCTAGAGCAGCAGCTAGAGGCCAGGCAGGATAGCCTAGCTAATCTAAAACTGCACTAAGAGTTATGCTCAGACACACAGTTGCTTCCTAGCTTTCAAACAGCAGATAGCTGCCTCATGCCCAGGCCAGAGACTGCCCTAGCTACAGGCAACCAATACACTATTACTGGGAGGCAGAGAGTGGTCAGCACTAAAAGCCCCAGGACTTAAGAACTAGTTGCTCTATTTCAACTCTCTTGCAGAAAGTGGAAGGGTAATTATGTAGCAGAAGACACATGGGAAACTTACGGCTTTGGAGAAGGAAACTACCCAGCTTCTCCATACACTACTTTAGTACCCTGTACCAGAGGACCACATAAGGTACTTCACTAACATTAGTGAGATGAACATAAAAAAAAAATATTGTTGCTAGGAAGGCATAAATCTGAAATTCAGAGGATTAAAAACAAACTTAAGGCAAAGTAACATATACTTACCTTTAGCTTCCTTCTAGCATTGAACTTTCTCAAGCATTCCACAGTCTCCTGCCTGTGCATCATTGAAGCGACAGTGGATCGTTGCTGGAAAACAGGAAAAGCAAAAGATCAAGAACATACCGTAACCAAACCAGCCAGGGGAGTTCGCTCCACTTGCACACAGCCATGACACACGAGCTGACATGGCCAAGCCTCTCACCACTGCATGGCTGCAGAACACTGCAACTGGTTCACAACTTAAGAACTTCCCAATACAGCATGACATGTTAAGTCAAGGTTGGCTATTACAGGACTGTGCCCAAGAAACTCCATGACTGAGGTACAGGTGAGAGTCAATGCTCCCTGTTTCTCATGCACACAAATGGATCAAGACAGTGAGAAAACAAAGTCCAATGAACAAGCATACCCATGAGGGACTGAGTTACAGGCTCAGAACTACAGAAAAGATCTGAGTTTCATTAGCTATGGCTCTAAGGGGAAATTCCAAGCAGTAAATGAACACTAGCGAGCGGTAGCCTTCCTGGACATGGCAACTCCCTGAGTTTAAGTGCTTAACTAGCAGAGGCCTCAGCATCTTTGCATCAGTTTTGCAGAAACAGATTTTCAGAGTGTAAGAGAAAAGATCATATAGCTCTATTGTACCAATGCAAAAACCTTAGCATAACCTCCAGCCAGTGACGCACACCTGTCACCCACAGAAGATGGGGATCCCATCAGCTGCAAAAAGAACTTCCCAGAAGCATTGCCAGTCATCGAGAGCATATGAGGAAACCAGAGACTGATGCTGCCAGGCATTTAGAGCACATGAGGAAACCAGAGACTGATGCCAAAGTAGCTGTTGCTCTTGCATAGAGCCACAAGCCTGAATTCCCTTTACAAGGACAGTGGGTGAATTACTAACTTGGCAGATCAGTGTGTACAAACCCTCCATTACCCTTCTCCTGCTTGGAAAAAATTCTGCAATACCCAAAAGAACTGCAAACCGTGCTCATATTCAGCTAGTTTCATGGGAAGTCTCCGCTTTGATCCTGTCACCAAAACTAGTCATCTGCTGCAGTACACACGGCAGTTGGAGAGAGAATGTAGCTAAACTATCCTCGAACATCTTTGGTGGCCGCTGTTCATCCAGCCTCTTTAGGAATGACAGTGATGTCCAGTTGTTCAATGTGGGCTTGCAAGAGTCAGGACACGTACTTCAGAAGTTCGGTAATGCTGAGAAACAGGGTCTCAGATAAACTTTTAACATTTCCTATCGTGTTTACTTCAGAGGGGCAATACATCTCCAGAAAGAGAACTTATGCTGCACACACAGAGACTGCAGAGCAAATGGAAACAACTCAACAGGAGGCAGTTTGGGTGAGAGGCTGAAAAGGTTGTGAAGTGAAATCAAACTCCCGGTAACTCAGAGAAGGAAAGCCTCTCTTGAACTGTTCTGTATTAAGTTGCCACAGGGAGCGAGCTATCATAATATGTACAGTTTTGGTTACAGGCATGGGGACAAAAGTTAAATACACAGGAACTGCTATTGATCACAAGCATGCAAGGAGAAAAAACCCAAACAGAGGAGCAAAGTCTCAGACAGTGTGAAGTTTTGACTTTCAAGGAACTTGCATCACTTTACAGCAAACACTACACTCCCGTTACACAGATGTTCACATAAGTACATTTAAATTGCTAATTTTTTGTTTTGTGGCAGAAGGAAAAAACCACTACAGTTTCTGAATAACAAATGAACGAAGGAACACACTAGACACATCCTAGAAAGCAGAAGTATGCCATGGTATTGTATTACAAGAGCATCTGGTTAGACTTAGGTGGAACTATTTCATCCTGCAGAGATAAAAGTGCACCATTTCTGCCTTCCCCTACGACCACTCCCAGCTGCATCCTGGGATTTCCTTGGCAACTTTGCAAAAGATGAAAAATACTTATGTGTGGGGTCTGGTGAGGCAGAAACTACACACAGAGAACAGCAAAATATTTTTTGCTGATTTCAAGTTTATAGCCAGCTAATCTGCAGCACAGCATAAGTGTTCCATCATTACAAAGACGCAATGAGATAAACTGAAGTAGAGATGAAGAAAAAAATAATCCTAAAATATTTTATCTGATGCCAAACTCCATCTGACATTTTAGGATGATACCGATTGGAACAGGAGGTGTGGGGAAAACCAGAAACTACGGACATTCACGAAACTTCTAAAAGAATAAGGGATTTTTTTTCCTTACAGTGGTGATAAAAGCACCACAACACGACACAATCTGCTTGTTGAAGGTCAGCCTCCAAAGAAAAATCACGATTTGAAATACTTAAAATATTCTGTGTTTCTCTGCAGCTAAGTCTTCTTGACATGTCAGTTCAGGCTAAACCACAAATCAATCTGTAATAGAGGAAAACACTTACGCAGACCCATGGATGTTTGAGAGCCTGGTCAGCTGTGATGCGCTTTGCTGGGTTTATCGTCAGCATCTGGTTGATCAAATTCTTTGCTTCGGGAGTCACAGTGTCCCACTCAGGTGATGGGAACTGAAAGAGGAAGAAGGAACATACGATGAACTGAAAATATCTTCTACTAGCAGAAAAGATTCTCCCTCCTACACAGCTGAATTCCAGCTTTTGCCCTTTTGATATCAGGGCTAACATATTTGCTAAAAACATCAATTTTTGTGAAAACCCACGCTGAATGAAAATAGTACAGAATCCAGCAAATGAATGGTACCAGACAGCAGGACACACCTGTACCATTCACCAGACACAGGCAGGAAGATTAACAGTTTAAAAGCCTTTAGGAATCACTCAGACCTTTGAATTTCTCTCACATTCAACAGTCAAAAAAGTAAAGTCACAGATTTTTTTCAGCTGAGTTCTGACATGAGAAACATAAGCACTATCTTTTTTGCCCCACCTTGCTCTTTCTCCAGCACACTAAAAAGCTGTAACAGCATATGCAAAATGACAAACACGTAACTACAGCAAAACCTGGTGAAAGTGAAAACTGCTAACAGAGAACATCCCATCAGGTATACTTTCCCCACTGTAAAGCTCAATATCCTAGAACAATACCAATCACTTAGTAACCAGGAAGTTGTCAGCAAGCACCTATCATACTAGAAACCATTACTTGGGGAGCAAGAGAGATGTAACAGTGGATGGGAATACAGAAGCATGGAAACAAAGAGAAGAATCTCAAGTATTTCAGTTGCTGATCATCTGTGAGGGGTAACTGCTCTCTCCTACAATTCCACTAATGATAAAGATGAGATTTTTATGCCATCCTCCAGATGCTTGCATATGGTATAGATGACAGCATGCTGAAATTAAATGCAGTACATCTCACTCCTATGATTCTACTGTACAAATACAGGTGAACTTGAGAACAGAAAGATAGATGTGCTGTTGGGATAAAAGTCCCCCGTCTTTAAGAGGGGGGGGAAGACTATTCTATCCTGAGAATATTTCCGTACAATACTACAACTTTAGAAAAAGTTTATCCCATCTCTTTTCTCCGGCATTTTGTGCTTTGCTCAGTTGGGTCATAAAAATACACCCACCATATTTGATTTACACATAATCTTATTTCTGCATTCACAGGCATTAGCAAGGCATTATACAATTTGTTCTGCAAACATTGCAAGAGACTACTCAAAAATTATGATACTGTCTTGAGCTTTCAGCCAGGACAGTTTCCCACTACCCAACTCTAAATCATGGTAATGCCTTGCAAAACCCCTACCCAACAGCACGAACTCCAATTCACAGTTGCCACTTCCTCTACGGTCAAGAGATACCAACAGACCAGTCCAGTGTGTTCTCGGTGCTGGGGTAAGGACACCAGGGACAGATATGCCAGTAAAAGTTGAGCTGTTTTCTACAAGGCAAAATGGGGGAGGAATGTACTGCAACTTGTTCATTGGAAGTAAGAATTCGAAAACAACAGGTAGACAGGAGGCATCAGGCACTTCACGCCTCATGACTTATAGAGTCAGACATTTAACCTCTGAAGTACTTTGAAAATCCCCATCGATATAATTAGCGCAAAAACATTTCAAGTGACAACAAGCAGCACAGAAACAAGAGGGGCAGGAAGGCAAGAGAAGAACACAAGTCCATTTAAGGCTATCAAGTACAAAGACATCACTTTCCTTTCACTCAGGAAGCCACTGAGCCAGGACACCGGGTTATGCAGGCCTTTGTTCTCACCAGTAGAGCCGCTCTCATGGTCTCAGGTACAGAAGCTGGGAGGTAACTGGGGTCCAGCAGAACCCTCGCTAGTTTTTCTTTCTCTTTCTTTCTTTTTTTTTTTTTTTTTTTAAAATGCAAACCACAAGACAGTCTACAAAAATGAACTCCTCAACTTCCTCTTGTGATATTCACGCCCACAGGTTTTGAGCCAGGATTTCCAGGAGTTCCTTCTTCCCTCCCAAGCCTCTCCTTACATGATAGAATTTATGTCAAACGTTCAAGCTGTGGTACCCAAACCACATTTTACACCACCTTTGCTCCCCAGTACTAACCTCCTTGCTATTCCTCTCCTTCAGGCACCTCTTTACACCGCAGTTTTGCCATGCTCTGAGAACTGTTCCATGAACTGCCTGGCTTTTAACCAGAGTCTCCAACCCACCATGCTGATACCCACCACAAAGCCACCCCTCCAAAGGCCCCTGCCATTCAGTCTTCTCACTGGGCTCCACACTTTCCACGGCTGGAAGAAATTCCGCTATGGCACTGAGGAGACCAGAGGCCGTAATTTAAGCTATTATTCTACAGATTGCTTTCCCATACTTTTAATTAGGCCTTGATAAAGACAGGCTCCTGCATTCTACCTTTCCTCTGCTCCCCTGAAAGTCAGCATTGGCTACATCTGCAGCGCTTTGTGGTAAATGCACTAGAAAACACCGTTTCCCACCATCTGCATTTCCCTAATGACCAGTAACGTCTTGGTGCCCACTGCGATGCTTTCCACATATCCTTTCTGTAGCCCCAAACAGGACTGTATCCCAGGCAGTGAAGACAACGAGGTGTATGAACACGCCAAACATCACTTTGCACAGTAGCTTGGGGCCTGCTGCTGGACACCAAGTAAGATAGTGCCATGTTTTGGATGGCTTCTACACCCATGCAGGTACTCAGCAAGAAAGTGCCCTTACGTCATAGGCTCCGGCTTTGATCTGCTGATAGAGTTTGTGCTGATCTTCATCCCAAAAGGGAGGGTACCCCACTAGCAATATGTACAGAATCACTCCTGGGAGGGAGAGACACAGATACACTATGGTTAGGCTAATACGCCAATTATTCCTTCAGCCCCTCTTCCTTCCCTCTTGACAGTCCCCAAGGCAATGATTGCTCTGTATCTTCATTTGCCATAATATTTAGCCTTCCAAGGTAGAAAAAGACAGTACAAACCTCTCCTCTGCTGAACCTCACCCTGGCACTTCATGTTCAGCTCAATGCCAGCTGCCAGGAGCTAGAACAAGGTGCATGATGTCCTCCTACCCTCCTCTGGCTATCATGGCTGGCGAGCCACAACTCCTAGCTGCTCTCAGAATAAAATAAAGCCACATCCCTGGGGGCTGCTGGGCAGCAAGGGACTTTTTAGGAAGGGCTAGGCTTTTAGATGCTTACTGTGCACAATCTTGGGACAAAAATGCCACTGACAAAGCTAACGCTCCTGGCCTGCAGAGAACCATTTAGCCCATGTCAGGCAACACTGATATCACTTATCTTTAAACTTATGGGTCCCAGATACATTTACACTTCATTTTTTCCTTTAAAAAAACCAGCCCTCTTCAGTATTTCATCTTGTACATAGTTGGTGTAATAGGAAATTGTTATCTAAACAACTGACTCTTCAAAGCATAGACAGGTCCTATCTCTTGAGTCTCAAACATCTGATAGATGGCCTGAGGAAAGGATTAGGAGCCAGAATCAAATGAGTTCAGGCTCCAGCATTAACTCCATCTACGCAAGGTTCTTATCCTCATGTGTGCCTCCACCTTTCCACCCAATAAGAAGGAGCACTGCGCACCCTCCCAGCAGTAGGTTATAAGGAATTGCTCTTCTACATGAAACGGTGCTGTTTAAATGTAAAACGTTTTGACAGAATCTTACCACATGCCCATATATCCACTGGTTTTCCATAAGGATCTTTTCTTAAGACTTCAGGGGAGAGGTAGCCTGGAGTGCCAGCAAACCCTGCAAGGAAATGGATGACGTGAAGCACCTACAGTACCCATGCAGAAGAGATCTTGCCATATCACAAAATCCACTAGCAGTAACCAGCAAATTCCAAGAGCCATTTCTCACCCTTCATCCCATATTTGCTAGAGCTACATCTTGGTAAACGAACAGAAAGAGAAAACAAAAAAACAAACAAAAAATAAAATCAGATGGGATCAAGTGTCTACGTATTGCAGGAAAACCAGAAAAGAAAGAGGGACCGTGACAACCAGCTGAGCACAAACTTATATGCCAGGCCCTATACCATTGTTACATATAATGGCTTGGAGTTTGAAAACACAAGAGACAGATGGGGCACATCCGATTGCCAAATAATGTGGGCAGACCAGGAGAAGCAGCCATCTCTCCAGAATCTCTGCAGCACTGCAGAGTCTCAGAGCTGATGTTTAGCCTGAGAAGGTCTCATTTCTAATTATGTTTTAGCTAAACAAAGATAAGGCCAGATCCAAATGTGCCTGAGGAAGGCCAGGTCAAATGCATTTCTGCAAAACGACCAAACAAAATTCCAGATGTCTACACTCCTGAGCGGTAGGAAAGTTCAAATCAGGGTCCAAACTTAGCAGCTGCATTCATCACTGGCATATGCTGTAAACAGAGAAGAAAAATAGAGAAATACATATCCATTTTTTCTTTATTTATTTATCATATTATTTCCTCTATTGCACCTAAGCTCGTGCCCAAGGACCCAGAGGCTGAGATGCTTGGAAAGGAAGCGGCAATGCCAAATACACACAAGCGTGCTGGAAGAACTGAGAGAAAGTACTCAGGGAGGGTGCAACTGAACCAGCCACCAGGAAAGGTGGAAGCAAAAGCGGGAAAGCTCAAACACTCTTACCAAACCAGGCCTGCTGCTCTCCCTGGACTTCTATAGCCAGTCCGAAGTCAGCCAGTTTGACAGCAGCACCCTTACATTTACTTGCCAGTAGTAAATTCTCAGGCTGGGGAGAAGAAAGAAAAAAAGGAGGTAAGAATCAAAGACTGACATCCTCGTTAAAGTCTCCTACCTCAGTATTCACATCATTAAATTGAATCTGCTGACTGAATTTAGCAGGCATGTACTAAAGCTGTTCAGGTGAAGGCAAAGCAACAGCAACAAATGGCCTTGACTTAGAGTGGCAGAAAATCCTCAAGTCTAACACAAACCCTCTGCGGGAGCCAGAGCCTCTCCCAACCCAGTCCATACGTTACACGCTGACACCAGAGGGCACTGGCAGTACAGTTCCTGCAGCACAGAACCCAAAATTCGCTTCTGTCATCCCTGCAGAGAGTAACTTGGGGGGG
>VYZM01005892.1:450618-470980 GCA_013398915.1 Dromas ardeola
AGAGGAGGGGGGGGGGGGGGGGGGGGGGGGGGGGGGGGCGAAGATGCAGTAGATACAATCCGCAGTGATGTTTCTCCCCATGAACATTACACAGTCCCCAAGGCACTGGAAAAGTAAATATGACGCTAATAAGGGCTGCCAAATACAGCGCTGCAATGTGGGAAGGCATCATCTGGATAGGCAGTAGTTTTCATCCTTTACAGAAAAAGCATCAGCCTCAAATTGGCATAAGCAGCACAGCAATGAGTATTCTTGTAAGCTGTTTTTTCATGCTACATATTTACAGCAGCATAAAATATGCTGTCTTGCTACTGCCACTGTCACCTATATGACAAGCAGCCATGTCACTTCCCCCATGTGCCAGGAAAGGGAGACAGACTTTTGCCCCTCACATTCCCGCCTCACATGAATCCCACTCGAATCACAGTTCTGTTGTGTCCCAGCAGAGGACTTCAGCAGAAGGCTTAACACAATTCCAAAAATTGTACTGAGAGTCAGCAGCTTTCTCTGAAGCACCAGAGCAGCCAGTTACATAGGACCCTTTGAAGCCCCAAAGCCTTTAAGGTGGTGGCTATTACAGCTGTGCAGGAAACCCAACCTGTAGACAGGCAGGACGAATGTGATTTCTCATCCTACCCCCTTCTCGTCATTTGTGCAATTCATATCAACTTGAGTTTTTAACGGAGCAAGATGGAAGCCTGGAAACCCAGAAGCAGGAGCTTGTCTCAGTTTCACAAATCTAATGAAGGTCTTTTTTGCAGCCTGCTCACCGGTTTCATCCCACAGCAACCCCCTATCCCTGTTCTGCCTGACAGGAACAAGATGCTTTGCACATTCACCTGCCTTAAAGTGCTGGGCATGTGTCTTGCTTCTGCTTTGAATGAAGGGAGAACAGCCTCGCCCATCACACTCCTTGCTGTAAGCAGCATGGAAAGAAGGGGAACTGGGTCTCAATACATGTGGGTACCACTAGCTTTTCACTATATGGGAAGTGGAAAAGAACATGTTAATCAAGCTACACTGACGAAAATTAACCAGTCTAAAGAAGTCCTTAAAGCAGATGACCAATGAAGTCTCCTAAAAATTCCTCCCAACTTCAGATCACACCTGGGCTTGGCTTGACTAAGAAACAGTGAAATTTAGGCCAGGCTTGTGCTAGCTAAGCATTTTTGCTTCTAAAATACAGCTGCAAACACCTTAAGGCTAATGGTGCTTATCCATGTGCATGTTTGCCAACATATGGGTTGTTTCAGGTTTCACATACTTTTTGGTAAGGATGTGAATGCATTCCCTAATTTCTTACAGTCCCTATGGGCAGCTCAACATTTGAAGTTCTTTAAGAGCATGTCAGCCAAAAGACAGGCTTATGAGAGAGAGGTGCAAAAGACAAACTTCACTTGAAGCAAGCTCTGCAGTTATTGCACACTGATCCTAAAGGCCAAGCTTTTGGCAAGGGGCTAAATATTAAATAAAGAGCACAGGATCTTTTATTGCAAAACGGAATGGCTACTCCTCAGGCCTGGATAGTTTCAGTGAATCACAGCAAGCAACAGAAGAAACACATTAACTACAGTGGGGAGCGTCTAGCAGCTGATAAGCTCTAAACAAGTTCACAGCTTTCACACAAACAAAACTTGGGAAGCAAAACAGATTATACCTGAACACGGGATGCGAAGGAAAACTTAAACCATCCTGCACTGGAAAACACTACTGATTTTCATAAAGGCCCTAATTTTGGGCAGTAGTGCCTCTTGGAGGCTGCTTTCTCAAGAGCAGGTGTCAGCTCTTACCCAGAGCAGCCATTCTGCAGTACATCACTTGCATCTTTTCACAGTGCTCTGAATCAGAAGGCCAAAAGTGTTGCATGGGAGTTTGCCAGAAACACCAAGGGTTAACAGCTGTCCAGCAGATCAAAACCCGGGGGGAATACGGCAGCCGAGCTTGCAACATGCTTTTACCTTGCTCTCTACAAAATATTTTTATACTTTTCCCTTTATGCATTGTATAACAAATCAAAACCAACACTAGTAGCAGGTGTCATCCTGCATTAATTTAACTGGACCACTGGTGGCCATCACCATTCCCACTTCAGACAGAGAGGGCTGCAGGGCAGGCAGACCTTCCTGCACAAACCTCTTCATTCTGGAGCCTGCCCAGCTCCCAGTACAGCTGGCACTGTGTGGGAAGGGAGTTTAAGTAACTACACTGTGGGTGTTCTGGGTCTATAAATGTGTTATAATGTGGCAAACGGTTGATTCATCCAGTGTTCAACTGGACAGCAGTTTTGGTTTGAGACTAAAAGCGCTTCTACTGATGAGAGAAGAAAGAAACAACATGAAAAATTCCTGTTGTGCGTTTCTGCCCTAGCCCAATGGCATGTGTTTGGCAACAGTGCAGAATAAAAATATACATGCTCTGTGCAGACAAACTCATCCTGGCAGACTGAACAGAGATTGCCCCAGGTCTCCAGAGATCCCTTCAATGGCAGACTAGAAAGTGTCCTTCATTATAATGAATCCTACACAAGTTTCTCTGAAAGCCTAGTGCACTCCAAGGCTCACAACTACTCCATCCTGGAGCTGTCTCAGAGAGGCTGAGAGCTGGCAAGGTTCATGAAGACTGAAAACTTCCTCGGGAGTTCAGTACACCCTTTAGAAAACTCCGAAGGAGCAGATTTGTGCTTCAGGAACCCCCTGAGCCCAGTTCAAGTAAAAAAAACCCTGCCAGCTGGCAACACAGTATTCCTGTCTTGCCTCTTCCAATGATCCCCTGGCTGCTCTCCTCAGCCTCTGTGGCACGGAGGAAATATTACCTTCAAGTCCCTGTGCACGATATCATGCTGGTGAATGTGATTCACACTCTCCAGTATCTGATGAATACAGTGGCTGCAAGACAAAGGGAGAGACACACAGAGTTATTAAAAAATACACATACGCTTGGCATCTCATCTTATCCCAGAACTATCTCCCTAACTTTTATATTTGTACCAGGGAGAGTTCAAGACCCCAGGCTGAATCTCTTCGTCATGCCCACTGGATGCCACAGCTGAGTACTGTCACAGCTGGACATCCCCAGCCCCCTCAGCAACAGGATGCTAAACATCCTTTTTACAGCAGGACCACAAAGCCTCTCTCCTACCCCCCATCACCTCCTCGCTTTCCTCCCCATCACAATAAGCATTTCACTTGTTCCTTCAGCCAACAGTACCCACCCCACACAGGAGAACACCCCAGTATCTGGAAACAGCAGGCAAGATGGGCAAGCAAGACCCAATTGCTCCAGGAAACATTCAGCTGGGCTAGTCCCGAGAAAAGAATAAACTTTTAAGAGAGCAGCAGCCTCCCGACTCCTGGGCGCCTGCCAGTTTGCAAAGCTTTCAGAGCAGCATCTCAAGCACTTTACATACACAATGTGCGCACACACCCGCTTGCCTTTTAAGTACAGATCCCACTTAAGGGGTTAGTGATCTGAAAAGCAGACTCATTCCCTGTTAAGTGCAGTGTGCTGCACTCCCCCAGCTCACAGAAAACCGTGTCGCTACCACCTTCACTGCTGTAACCACAGGGACAAACGCAAGATTTTATTTACACCTGTCACATAAGGACACCACAACACACCCATGGTGTTTTCAGGCTGAAAACACCTCATCTGCTCAACATTTACTCAGCTCCCAGGGGTGAATGTGGAAAGGAGTAGGGATTTTGACAACTAGGGCTGGGCAGTAAGCACCCAGATGTGTGCAACTGAGATGGGTCTGTGTCCTCGCTGCCGGATCAGTCAGCCCCTCACCGAATTCTACAAATCCCAGGGGAACAAATTTGAAATGAGTGAAATATTTGAGGGAAGGGAAATTGGCGACTGGAGAAGATGGGAAGAGGGTGAGGGGAGGAAGAGGAGAGGAGGTGAAGCACTGTGTATTTGTTACCCCCACCCCTCTGGAGCTAGCGATACAATCCTCAGGGTCGGAGTCCATGAATATCTCCCCGCTCCCAAAACAAAAATGTATAATTAGAACAGAGTCGAGTCTGAGCGAGAGAGATTTTCTGGCCAAAAATGGCAAAAGTGTGAGGTGTCCCAGGCGAGCCAAGCGCGGCGGATTGGCACGGACCTCCCTCCCTCGCTCTCCCAGCCTGCTCTGGAATTCAGCTCGGCATGGGGAGAGAAAGGGAGGAGTTTCATTCTGTCATCTTGTGGGCACTGGAGACCTGACCGGCTGACAGTCAGAGGGCTGAGCACCCTGAGGAAGGCTCACAGAGCAACAGACAGTTCACCTTTTCCCCTAATCCTGCCGTGATTTTCCTGAGCAGTGTCCGTCACTGCCAGCTCTTGACCATTTCAGGGAACTGGCACTGGCAAGAGGGACAAGGGGATGATTGATAACCTCAAAACTTCCCAACTTCAAGGCAGAACGGATTGAGTGACTGTGTATCTGTCTGAAATGCTGTGCCTACAACATCTGTACACCCCACTGAAAGCTCCTACAGGGCTCTCAGACCTCTCTGCCAGGAGCACCATCAGAAACGAGCCCCCTGGTCTTCCCTGTCAGCAGACGGCTCATGGCAGAGCACGCAGTGCAATGCCTCATTTGAAAGCATCACGCAATGCCCAGAAGACGAAGGTTGTAAGCGTACCACAGGGAAAACAAATAAGCATCCACAGGCTCCACAACAGCACCTACACTAACACACCGGGTCATGCTCTTCCCTTCCTTGCACTCAGTATGATCTTCCTCACAGCACTGCCTACCAAGCTCACCCTGCAGCAGCACCCACTACTCCCTTCTTACCCCTCTCCTCTCACAGCTCCCCTAATCCCTGCTTCAGCAAGGGTTAGGATGGGATAAGAACATGGCTGCAGAATAAGCAGGGGTGAAATGTCACCATCAGGCCACCCCCAGGCCATGCTAAAGCAGAACAGGAGTTGCCTAATCCCAGCTTTGATTCCAAATGCTGCATGTCCAGCAGACGCACAGGTCAGAGAACACCCTCAGCTACTGCTGCATAAACCGCAAAGGGACAAGCACAGCCCGTTAGCTCACACATGGGAGAGAGGAGACACGCTCAGAAAAAGAAGGGTATAACTCTACATCTTTTTAACATGAAAATATGAAGGCTGCTCTCACATACTGTGCCAGCCAGCTCACAGTCAGAGAGGGCTTCCACAGAAACATTGCCTTCAAACTCCCCTCTCCCCCCTGCCCCGTAAACCATCACCTAGGCAAAGGCAAACTGAACAGGTCTGCCCAACAGCAACGGCACATCGCTGGAACCCCTACTAGGAGAAGGCAGAGGCCAAGCAGGCAGCGCTCTCACAGCCACAGGACAGCTCTCTCCCACATTTGCTCGCTAAGGACACACTGTCACCACCCACCAGAAAGGTCAGGCAGACAAAGCCGCTAGCTACGGGTCTCCCAGCAAAGAGCACAGCGTCTGCAAGTAGCAAAGAGCAGCGTTTGCAAGCAGCAAGGGCTAGAGCTGCAGTGAGTCAGGCTGACCGGTGACAATAGTTTATGCTAATAGCAGAAAGAGGAATTGTTTTTTCCAGATGGGGAGCAAGAGTGTCAGAACAAAGCCATGCACAGAACAGCAGTCAGAAAACTCATTCCACTTGCCAACACACATGGCACATACACAGAAGGGTCTGGAAACAGTCTTACCTGGCATCTGCTTCACTGTAGTACTCTCTGGCAACAATATCCTCAAAGAGCTCCCCACCAGTAACCCTGGAGTGCAAGAGAACAAGGGAGGTTACAGAGCCCGCACACGTCTAGCTCAAGGCTGTACGGGACGTACACGGCCACCTGTCTGAGCCCTTTCCCGCAGCCTGTGTGGGGACCTGAGGCACAGGGGAGCCAGGGCACAGCTCCGCCACCATGGCGCCAGCACTGGTACGTCCATGTGACTGTCCCCTCGGTTCTGCCATTTCACCAACAGTGTACAGGATGCTGCTGACACACTGGGCACAAATTGCCCCCACACCTCTACAGAGTTTAGTCTACGCTGAGCTTGGGCAGAACTCCTCCTCTGACCCCCTCCCGGTTGCCCTGGGGACAAAAGTCAAACAGCTTCCCTATACAGGATAGCCGCCCTTTGCCATCCCGCGCTTACACCTGCTGCCAGGAGCCTTCCTGGTCCATCCCCTATCACACAGTCAATGGATTTTTGTCAAATAGGACAGAGGTATCTACAGGTCTCAAAAGAGAAAGGGAGAATTATATTAATGCAGGTGTTCTTTATTCCACTGTTAGTAAACCATCCACGTGTCTGTATCGCTGGTGAAGCATCAAAGCCAAAGAAAGACACTTACAGATCAAAGACGAGGTAATGGAAACCTTCTTCTGAAATACTGTCATGGAGCCGCACTGCAAAAACATAATCAAGAAATGGAGATTTACAGAGAATGTAACAAATATGACACTTCACAAATCAAACCCGTGCATACAGCCAAGTTCTCCCTCAACCCAATCAGTCTATTAATTCCCCATGCCCTTCACTTTGTGTGCTCACTTAGTGACCTATTTCCTTCCGTTATCTCAAAGGAACAGATGGGTGTCCTTCACATACACCCATCCCTCCCCAGCGTCAAAACAAACTCTAAATATCTTTGACCTCCTGTTCGTTCTCCTTCTCTAACGCTTCAGTACCCTCCTTTCACATCTGCCTACTCTTTCCTCCATGCTCACGTTTTGCCATCTCTCCCCATCCATTCTTATTTCCCAAAACAAACCCTTTTCAGAATCTCCAAAGAAGTCCCCAACCCAAAAATTCACTTCTTACCCCACCTGCATGTCAGTGCTATTGATCTCCCTTCTGCACTTCATGTGTAAGGCTCCATGAAGTTCCCTCTCTTTACTCCCTTTTCCTCACTTCATTCTGACTCACAACCCAAATCCTTTCCCAAAATTCAGAGCCAGTTTCTTCTCTCATTTTTTTCTGACGTATTTGTTACCACAGACATATCTGATCACAATCCCCTTCTCAAAATTTCATCCTCCTTCAGTTTCCTTACCTATGCCCCCTTAGTTCTGCTCCTATTGCCTAAATTAACCTTATCTTTTCCCTTTCCTTGTCCCCTTTAACCTGCAGGACTGGGGTTGCCCCCATGATGGGCCACCTATCCCCTGGTATTCTGGGGTCTCTGGGGCTCTGTCCTCCCTTCCTCATGTTACACATGGGCAATAACTATTGTATCTATGCAGCCAGCACAGTGCCATTTCCTCCTGTCTGAATCAAAATCTCAGTTTCTTTGATGTTTCTTGGATACCTAGGCACTAATTCTAACCCAAGAGAAGAAACTAAGCCCTTCATTTCATATTGCTACTTACCCCTTACTTTTCGCTTTTCGCCCCTGCTGGAAAACTTCACTATTTTCCCTGCCAACCAGAGTCACAAGCTTGCAATCCTATTTGACTCAATTCCTAAACCTTCACGCTCTGACTAGGACGAGTTGTCTTCCTCACGTGACTGTCTACAGTCTTTCCCTATTGATTCACCCAGCTAAAGCAACTAGCTGAGACTAGACTGGACCTCAGTCACTGTAACACCTTGTGATCGAGTACTAACCAAAGTAACATTACCGTTCTCATCCCTTCAAGAGAAATCTCGTTACCCTGCTCTGTCACTTTAATGGTACCTTTGCCTCTCTTCCCTGCCTTCCATTCTCTTCCACATAAAACACAGGTGACTTGTCTTGACTTTTCCCAACATCATGATTTTCACTCTGCCAGTATCAAGAGGTCAGTTTGCACCTCTTATTGGTGCATGACGTCAGCTACCATCACTGTCTTGGGAATGTTTCAAACTAGCACTTGGCACATGCTCCTACCTCATATGGAACAGCTTTTGCAAATGTTCTCAATGCTCTCCTCTAATCCTCCTTGCCACTCTCCTTTGCTAAGACACCCTTCCACATGCACGCAAACACACACAAACTCAAAACTGAGAGTAGAAAAGATGAAGATGCGCAGAGACCACTGCCACTACCTTTCCTAAAAGGATCTCATTCTTCCCTCATTCTTTCTTCCTGTACTTTCCTATATTTTTTCTGCCTTTATTTACAACTCTCTGGGCTGGTCCCTTGATCAATTTCCTTTCCTTAGCATTTCTACTGCATCCAACTGCAGGGGTTTGGGAGGAGCATTCCCAATGCTGCAAACAAGCAAGTACAGCCAGAGTACCAGTAGAGAGGGTGTTTCAGGTGCAACATGCTGTTCCTACAGCACGAAAACAGAGACACATCACCTTTAAGAACTATGTTGCCCAAATAATTCACTGAAAAAAAAAAAATAAAAAAAATTCTTCCATGTGAGCCGTTTTAGTTGGCTTTGTAATAACTTCATTGCAATACAACTTTGTGTTTACAAGAAAACTTGCCTCCTGAGCACTTGGCAGAAACCAGCAGAGGCAGCAGTACAAAAACGCAAGCAAGAAGGGTATTTCCTATGAGAAAAGATTTCCATTCAAGACTGGAGACAAGATGGGAAGTGGCTGAAACAGACACTTGGATTCCCAGTGCAGGGCAGTTTTCACCCCAGTGCACAGGACTATTTGGGGTGAATGCAGGAGACAGGCACAAGAACAAGAGCTGAGGCCCGGGACATGGGCAAAAGTCTGTGAATAGACCTTATAAAGAGGGAACAGACGGAGAAACTTCAAGGAAAGATGAATGTGCTAATAAGGTCATGTCTGGTGACACTTGGTATGCACGAAAAAGCATTCTCCTTCCTCTGGCACCTGAAAGTCATCGAAGCACTGCAAGAAACACCAAGCAGAGAGGAGAGCGGCACAAATGAAAACCTGCCAGAGGAGGAGCACAGCCACCAGCAGGCTGAGAGCAGTGGCCATGAAGAGGGAACAGCAAACACGTCTGCAGGTAAAAGTGAGAAACAGTGAACGACAAACTTTGATGCAAAGATGTGGGCAGCAAATTACATCAGAAAATAAAGCATAAATTAGCTGATTGGTGCTATTTTGTCCTGAGGAAAGCAATTTTGTCAGATACATTATGAAAAGGGAAGGAAGTAGCAATTCAGCTGGCAGAGACTGGCAGAGGCAGCAGAAAAAGCCTTCAAGGACGGTAAAACACTATTTGCGTCCTTAGGTGAGGAACCATGACAGGAGGACAGAGACAGTTCATAAATACTGACGCTGTACATCACCCTAGGGCTGCACAGCAAAAGAAGGCCTTGGAGGCAGGACACAGGTACTAACTTAGCAAGGGAGCTGCTTCCTCGCGGCGGCCCAGAGCGATGCTGGAACAAAATCTGCCCAGGATTTAATCTGCTGAGGTAACAGAGTTCAGGGAGTAACGGTAGAACAGCAAAACCCAGAAAAGGTATAGGAAAGATGACCGTGGGCCCCACCACCCTGCACGGGAATAATTAGCAACAGCTCAAAATATTAGGCTTAAAGTGTGGAGGGGGGCAGCAATAAGGGGAGTCGAAAAGGATTAAGAAAACTCTGAGTATGCCAAACCTTGTGACTTTCAATTCCAGCCCACACCTATTTCATACTGATGCTGATGGGAAGAAACAAAAGCAATATTCAGTAGCAGAACAGCAAGAGCACCCAGAGCCCTTTCACCCTAGCGCTTTGCTCACCTCCCCTCGTCCAAAGCCTTCCTGACCAGCGAAGATACTGCAATCGGCAGCTCTGATGCCACAGTTAACTCTGCTGACATACAAGTTCAAATGCTCTGCTCTCCAATACAGTGCTAACTATCAGGGACTGTCAGCTTAAAAAACATGATCTGCCTTTTCCAAAACCATTCAGCCAGCCCACGAAATGGCATATATTCAGAAGTAACTCCACCACCTTTAGCTCACGTCAAGGATAAAAGCATTTTTAAAAGTTTCTTGGCCTCCTCTCCACTTTGGTTCACAAATATGATCCATATTTTGTTAACATTCATCACAAAGATACGCAAACATCAGATACCATCTGATACCTCCACCATCCAGACAGTATAGATCCCTCTTTGCTTTAAAGATGTCCTATGTGAGTGCCCTCCAAAGGCAGGACACAGGTTCCCAAATGGCCAGTTCCAAGACCGGGTACCAGGAACTCAAGTACTGGGCTTTGTCCTCTGTTTCAGACGTTTTCCCATGAAAAGGAGATCCTTTTTGTTCCACAGGCTGCTGATCCTGACACACCATCTAACATCTCCATTACTACCACAAGTCCAGCTTCAACCAAGCAGTTCAGCAGAGCAGACACAGGCTGCTCATACCTGTGTACAGGTTGTCAACCTGTTCACACGAGAGGGTGAAAAATATAATCCTACGTAGATGCTGGAGGGTAAAGGATTCCCAAAAACTGACTACCCATGATAAGTAAAATGGAGAATTAAAAATAACAGTATTCATCCAGTTAACCTTTCCTTAAAAATATTACAGAACACCCTTTTTTTTTTCCTCTCCCATCAGGGGAACAGTGACGTCTATGTCTAGTGCAGCAGGCCAGCCAAACACACACATCACAAAAAAAGTCTCAAGTGGCAGCAACAGGGAAGTTGCACAACAGCAACACAGGGTCTTCCAAAAGACGACCAAACTACAAAAGAATCCAGTACTTGCCAAGGAACCTGATCTCACTCTATTCACCAGAAGATGAGGTAGATTATTTCTATTAACTGATTCTGTCGCCCAGAAGCAGTGATTCAAACCATTTTTCCTTCCTAGCCAAAAACTCTTAACACAGGGGTTCTTACAGATGTAGGAAATCAGTCCCTGCCAACACCACGGCACAGCCAGGGTCAACTGATGACTGTTCCCATGTCAAAGTTCTCTGATGAATGAAAGGGCACTTGCTACAATGGTTAGCAAGAATAGACGAGGAGAGAGGAGTAAGAAAGAAAACAGAAGCAAGTCAGACAACGAGGCACTAAATCAGTTACAGGATATGGCGAAAGACTTTACCCAAGGTTTTAGTCCGAGCACACAAAAAAGTCCCATCCACACAAACAGAGAGCTCACAAGAGTTCATATGCACATCTAATTTTGTAAGACTGTCAAGTATTACAGATAACTTCAGAAATAATAAATTAAAAACTACAGCACTAGTAAGCAGTGCCCGAACAAACGCTATCCGAAGGAACAGAATCCGTTGCAGACTGCTAGGTAGAAACATCTTTTGCAATAATACCAGCTGGCTGCTCAGCAGAAAGTTTGCATCACCACTTGGACAATATCTCCAAGAAGCACGTACATTCTGGGAGAAATAAGCAGTGGTTTCTGTACAGCATCTCGATGAAACAATGTTTTCAGCATGACACAAAAAAAGAATCTGAATCTGGTACTGTAGTGGTACTCTACCAAGGGTAATGAGAGACTGCTACCTAAAACTGTCCCTCCAATTTTAAATGCACCCCTGTAACCCTGCACAGTTAAAGAGCTGCCATGTATCACTACACACAAGGCACAACCTAACTGGTTTAAGCACCTTTGTCTGCCCTGAGTCTCCTCTCCAGGTACAGGCAAACTGGTCTTAGCTGTACAGGAAGCATCTCCCACAAAGCTGACCTTTTGGAAAAATAACTAACAATAGAAAAACAGTGAGACCAAACCACTCCCCTTCCCCAAAAACTCAGATCTTCAACACCGTCTGATGCAAGTTACACAAATTATTGTCTGTCTTGTGTGGGTGTGTGTGTCAGGTCCGAGGCCCTAACGCAATCCAGAGCGTTTGCAAAGAGCCTGACACCACAGTGAGTAGCTCAAGGGGATGTGCTGCAGTTACTGAACATAACAGCAGCTGGGTACCAGGAGTTCAAGCGCTTTCTAAGAGCATCTGCTGTGAATATTACTTTTCTCTGCCTGCTGTCTTCAGAGTCTCACTGGAAACCTTGCCTCAAGAACAAAACTTCAAGCTGATACTTCAAAAGTGTTTCAAAATCCTCATGCACATCCAGTCTTTATTTTAGAAAGAAAGAACATTAATAAGCTATGATATTAACTACAGAAAATTAAGCATTTCAGTGAGAAACAGCAATATAGTAACAGTCATGCCACGTGGTTTGCATTCCCTGCCTGAATAAAGTAAGCCTGTGCAGACAGCCACAGCTCTCAGATGCCTGAGCGTGATATGAAGCAACTGAGCATAAGAGGAAAGTCTCCCTCATAACACACTGTACCAGCCTCACAACCAACGCAAAGCGCTGCTGAGTCACGCAAAGCAAGACTCTGCGAACACAAAAGTTGAAATGAATCCTGAAGAAATCAGAAAAGAGCTTTCAATTTTTATAAAAATCCACCTGAACTACAGGAACATAAAAAGTCATTAGAAAGCAACAGGCATGTTATTTTTAAAAGGTCACATGTAAAAGCCCAATTGATAGTGGAGTCACAAACACAGATTATGCCCAGCCTAGATTTGACCCGCATCTTCCCTCCACTCTGCCCAGTGTGCTGAATATTATTATCTTTTTACTCTTATGTCAAGCGTAACAGGCCAGGAGCATTTATGCCTTCCACATAAGCCCCAGGACGCACACTGCCCTGTATCCCACATCCACAGCAAACAGCGGAGCAGGGCTGCACGGGGGCTCAGCCCGTGGTTGGCGCAGGCAGGCTCTTGTAACACAGGGTGGTTTCTGGCAACCTGCTGCAAGTACATCTCTGCAAGCAAAGTAGTTACCAAAGTCACAGCAAAAGGCAAGTACACAAGCAGAAGAATAATTTCACGGGACAACTCCCAGTATCTTCACTTTGCAGTTACTCATCTCCGCTTAGGAAAAGGTAACGTGGGCTGAAATATGCGTGCTCCTACATACCAATGGTCTTTGCCTATCCTTAGGGACAATACTCAAGCTATAGGGTAGGGTAATCTTGCCTGCTAAATCCAGGTTCACTGGTGTTCCTAACTGTAAAGCATCTGGATGTTATGGGAACACAAAGGATGCTATTAGCCAACAAGACCCCACCTGGAGCACTGCGTCCAGCTCTGGAGCTCCAACATAAGAAGGACACGGACTTGTTGGAGTGAGTCCAGAGGAGGGCCACAAAAATGCTCTAAGGGCTGGAGCACCATTCCTACGAAGATAGGCTGAGAGAGTTGGGGTTGTTCAGCCTGGAGATGAGAAGGCTCCAGGGAGACCTTACAGTGGCCTTCCAGTACCTAAAGGGGACCTACAGGAGAGATGGGGAGGGACTCTTGATCAGGGAGTGTAGCAATAGGACAAAGGGTAACGGTTTTAAAGCGAAAGATTTAGATTAGATATTAGGAAGAAATTATTCACTGTGAGGGTGGTCAGGCACTGGAACAGGTTGCCCAGAGAAGTTGTGGATGCCCCATCCCTGCAGGTGTTCAAGGCCAGGCTGGATGCGGCTCTGAGCAGCCCGGTCTAGTGGGAGGTGACCTGCCCATGGCAGGGGGGTTGGAACTAATTGATCTTTAAGGTTCCTTCTAACCTGAACCATTCTATGAACTACCTCTGCACCAACACACATCACGTGCTGTGATTACATAGTATTTGGGGCTCTCAAATTAAGTTGCCTGTGTTGCAGTATTTGCAGCAGAGCCAATACAAGGCAAGAGAGATTTCTGGTTGTCTCCTGGGTCATGGTAATTGCAATGCAGTAACTCTTTCACACAGCCTTAGTAGTGCAAACTCAAAAGTGCTCTGGGATCTTCTGGACTGAACAGTGCTATTTAAAGGTCAGCCACTCATTAGAAACAGCCACAGCTTCACTTCTCAGCAGTTTCCAACCAGACATCAGACATTTGCCTGTATCATGGAGAAAGGGAGGAGGTAAGAGATACCACAAGGGGAATATTTCAAGGGACAGTTCATGCCAGAAGCAGCAGAGTAAAACTGGAGGCTAAAACCTTGCCTGATGCCCTGTTCCAAAGATATTCTCCAACGTGCCAGGAGATGCTGAAACTATAGATACACACGCACACGGCCCAACAGACTGCAAACTGAGCGCTATCGTCTGTGGCAGCACAAGTGACAAGTGAACTGACGCAGATGGCTACCACCCACTCCCCGCTTCCCCAGCTGCTCACCAGCCTGGGCAGCCAAGATGGGGATTGTCCCACCACCTCCGAGCCCGGCTGTGCGCCAGGACGCTTCCCGCCCGGTGCGCATCACTCAGGACGCCTGTCCCACGAGGAGCCACCACCAACCTGTGACTGCCTGCGAGCTGGGTGCTCAGCTCCCACCCCAGCTGTTTCTCTAATTACATTAAACACGCAGAATTCCGCTGCAGCTGCTCAGGCTGCTTCCAAAAGGACTCTTCTTTTAATTAAAAATTTGCTATTAAAAAGCATTAAATTCTGTAATGCAAATAATCCTCTAGAAATCATCTGTTCCAGCAGCTAATGACCAGCTTTGTTAGAGCAGTAACTAACCGCAGCAGGACAGTTAGCTAACAGGACACAGCATGCTGCTGTTAACCAGTCCCTTAGGAACGTGGACTCTTTCCCTCCTCCTCCTTCCAAATCTGACACAGAGAAGTTACAGTATGCTGGATATATACCAGCTTGCTGTAAACTCCCTGAGCCCACAGCATTTCACACCAATTGCAATTTTAAAGCTTTGGAAAATGGAAGAGAAGAAGGGCTTGTTAACACTCTGCTTCGGTTCAGGCAGAACCAAGCTGATGCAGGCTCTGCAAAGGCAGACGAGGAACTGCCCTAAGGGAGTATGAAAAGGCACACACAGAGGTGTGCGTTTCTTTTCCCCTCACCATTGTTCTCACCATAACCTTTTGAACACTCTGGCCCTAAAAAATGAGGCTAAAGCAGTGCCCTTTCTGACATACATGGTACCAAGTCCGGGGAGATTCCCTTATGCTCCGAAATTCACAGCCTGAAAAGAAATTGCAGGGAGAACGGTATCTTTCCTGTTAAGAAACTGGTCCTTCTGCAGGGGTAAAAAGCAAAAGTAAAAAAAGAGAACACAAAGTTTTTCTTTTTAAAAAAAAACATTTCAGTGCCAACTAAATGTTATTTTTCCTTTGATTTTGCAATGTCTGTATTGAAAGGCTGAAGTTCAGCACCTGATACATAACATTTAGTATGGCCTACTTAAACATTACATGAGCCAAAAGAGTGCATTAGCAGGAATATTTCCTTCTCTCCTGATAACAGTGTAATCACAACCATCCAGAATTGTTATTAATAATTTCCGATTATCCACATACCAGATAAGCAAAGTACTGTTGATAACCACTAGTATTATACGAGAGCTTTTTCTAAAAACCCCCAAAATAATAACAAGCCAACTTTATTGGCATCTCAAAGAAAACACACAGAGAACACTCACTTTATTAGAACTAATGAAATAAAGATAGAGACCGTGAAAAATTTTAGGTGTCTCACACAGGCTTTGCAACTTTGCAAGACACATTTCTGCCACCAGGGCGGAATCATGCCTTGGTGCTGCAAAGCAGGGCTCCCGCCCATGCAGGCAGGTGTCCTGCCTGACATCCCCCCCAGCCTTGCTGTATTAACCTGGTTTTCACAACTCCTTGCTGGCATCGCCCAGGACAATCACAAAACCTTGCCACAGGGGCGAGCTCTGTTCAAATGGCAGGTTGTCGCTCGCACGATTTCACCAGAGAGCAGCCGTCCCCCTGTTCTGCTCGGTGCTCAGGCAGGGGGAACCCCAACGGAGGCGCCTTCCATTTCCTCAATGCTATCCTAACCGGGCAGGGGGAAAAAAAAAAATAAAAAAAAAAAAGAAGGNAAAAAAAAAAGTAGGGGAATCCTTCTCCTCTGACTTTTGCGGTACCTTTGAATGCACTGAGTCTGGCCACCACCCCATTATTTTATTTTTTTTAAGGGACTGCTTGCATACAGATAAATCTTGCAGCTAAACAGATGAATAACGTAATCAAAATGCCTCTCTAGTACAGACCACAAAGACATACAGGATAAGTATATCCCCTAGCAAGGAAGAAAATGCAATTGTTACTCCATTCCCAAATTGAGGGGGGTCACGGAGAAACATTTTTCTTAAAACTACAGGAAAAGCTTCAGGAAGAAGAGGCAGAAAAAGGAGAAAACAAGAAGAGGTAAACAAACAATAGTTAGTGAAAGAAGTAACTGGGTGAATCAGAATAAGAAATAAAAAGCTGGACTGCCTGGGGTTTTGGGGAGCCTCCTCTCAGCAAGACATCCACAAGCACCCACCTAAATCCCTAACAGTGCAGGGACCCACAATGACAAAGGGTAACTTGCAGCTCAAAGGCTCAGACTTTCCATCAAGAATGCACTCTAGCTGATATTCTGTTTGGTTGGGTTTTTTTCTGGTGTGGGTTTTTTTTTTTTCCCAGGGGGGGATGACAGGGGAGGAGAGCAGGTTAAAGGCATAAGGCCAAGAACATCATTGTTTGACCTCTTAGGAAGCACAACAACTTGCTGTCCTCTCAGACAGCCCCATGACACTTCCAAGGAAAAGCTGCTCAGTAACTGAGAAAGTCATAAAGAATAACTCTTGCTACAAGGTGTCTTCTCCCCCATCCCCCCTCCCCATGGCATCCCATCTCACACCAGTTTCACACAAGAAAAGGAGCAGCCCCCCAGCAATAGAAATCGCAGGGCAGTGGCTTTAAACAGCGGGTCAGGCACGGGAGCATCCCACTTGGAAACTGCTGAGTTTCCATAGGGCAGCAAGTGTGGCCAAAACACTGGAGGATCCCCAGCATGTTAACTATTCTTTGCACATAACATCCTTTTTGTCCCAGTTGCAAAGGCAGTCCGGGTGTCTGCAGCCAAATGAAAACAAGGAAATCTGCTGTTTACAGCAAAACACAGCCTACGGTTTTTTTCTTGTTCACCAAGGACGCAATTCAAATCTCTTGTTAAGGAAAAGGTGATAAGAAAACATTCCAAGTGGCAGCAGGGGGAGGAAAAGGGAGGGCCTGCTTATCAAGAGTTGCATCTCAAAATGAGGAATAAGCCAACCTGAAGTTATGGCTCATACCTCTAAGACAACAAATCCAGGATTAGGTCTGCAGACATGATCAACTCATCCCATTTCCCACCCAGGTTAGTTAAGAGTGTTGTGGGATTCTCCAGCTGGGCTGCACACAGAAGCACAGCATCCTTCTTGGTCCTTGCAGCAATTCACACCTTGATCGTAACCACCATTTAAGGGCACACAAACTAGAGGCCTTTTTTTTTTTTTTTTTAAACGCATCCATCAAAATCATTCCCACTAGACAGAGGTACTACTAGGAGGACAGACCACTTGTCAAAGGAAATAAAACCGAACTGGGTCAAAAGAAATTCTTCTAATTCACAGGAGATTTCTATACCATTTTCTCTCCATTTTAAAAAAGGATGTGTCCAAAATTCTGGTTTATGCTGAGGGAAGCCAACAGATAGAAGTTAAAATAAAAATAAGTGCAAGTATATTTTGGAGAAAAAGTCAGAAGTAGGAAAAACCTGAAAAAGCAATAATTCTGATAGATGCTGAGGACAGCATTTCACTACTGCTATAAATTGCCTCAAAGAAATTAACTCTGAAGCAGTTCAGCAAAGGATATAAAGGCAGAAATCAGAAACAGAATTTGGCTCTGGCTCTTGGGCTACTACCAGCCTCTCTTAAAATACGTACTTTTATTATTCTAGACCTAAGCGCACGCAGTTCTTCACAGCAACGGCTGCCATGAGCTGGGACACAACAACTGACCAGAAGTGCTCAGTTTGAACTATGAACTAAAGATATTGTACAGTTGGGTTAAAAATATCTAAGAAAGAGATCACCTGGTGACAGATCCAAAGAGGAGGCACGTATTTAGACTGGCAGAACAAAGAAAATTTAGAAGGAAGAGAGAAGGGCAACACCTAACAACACAGTGGACACAAATCCATGCAGAGAGCAGGCTTCACGAGGCCCTGAACAACCCACCATCCTACTCTCGTAGAAAAACACAGGAATGCTAGAGAAGAGTTTTCAAAACTATGAATGAGAATTTTTATCAAATTTTGCATCATTATTGCTTTGGGAGTCCTAGGACAGGAAAGGTCATTGTTCAGCACTGTGCTGAACTTCACACCTGCACTGAACAAGCCTGCAGGAAGATACCGGGGTTCCCAGCTCTGTCACTGCTCTAATATTTGATGGGCAGCAGGAAGCATGGGAAAAACTGAGTTCTCCACAAGAGAATCCCTACATAGTGAATGAATTGCAGGACTTAAATATCAAATGCACAGACTGACTGAAATTAAGTTTACAACTAAGCAGAAGACAGAAAGAGCTGTTCCAGCAAGCAAAAGTAGATATTGCACATACTGTAAGTTTAGCTCCACAACAAACAGAAGGCAATGGTGAAGTTTATCTTATCCATTGCACAAGCTTCAGTAGCACAATCAGGCAAGTGTCTGCTTTGAAGGGTCAGGGCTATCAGCATGCTTATAGAAACAGGCTTCTTTCCTGCAAAGCAGGGACCAAGGGAGAAGAGCGCCATATCATTCTCTTCTACGTGTTCCCAAATACATCCATGTCAAATGCCCGTAAGATTTATAGATAAGTGAATCACTGGAACAGCAAGTTATTCAAGAAGTGGAATTCCCCACAGAGTTGACTCTTGCCAACTTCCACAAGCATTTTATCTGCTTAGACAGTGGGTTTTAATGATGTTGCCTTCTGCCTCTCTCTAACACTCCCATAGCCTCAGTAATGGGTGCATCTTTTTTGCCTTTAAAACAGGATGGAGCGAACGGATCACTGATTGTTCTCTGTCCAATTCTGCTGTACTTGCTGAGCATGGCTGGCAAATGGTTTTTCTGGACCAGAATGCAAAATACTCTAGAAAGCTGTCAGGAGGAAAAAAAAAAAAACAAACAAGCTGAAGGTTAAGCAAAGAAGTCCTTCCTCTACTGAACTGAAGTCTGAGGTGACCAGCTATGATGGCACATTCAGAGGTATGGTGTGCAATGAGAACACCTTACATACCATGAGTCAGAAATCAGAAAATTGCCTCAAGTCAACTGTCTTCCGTCCAGACAAAAAAAAAAACCAAACAACTTACTGCAACACTAAGCTCTTAGAAGGTTTACTCCACTGTGATTACCTTGGCCATAATGTGCATCTAACAACAAGACAAAACACCCAATTACAGAGCGATAGCCTATAATTAGGACTGAGATTTGATGAAGGCATGTTAGGATAACTCAGAAAGCAGTCATTTCACAGAGAGCAACAGCAAATGGAAATATCACCATTATTTTGTACCTAGAGCAACCTTTACTTTATGTGAGTAGCAGTGTTATGGTCAGTACGTTGCAGTCCAGAATCTCCATAGCGGAACCATCTGTCTTGCAGCAAATGGATAAGAAGCACAAATTCAACAATAGGTTTCCTCTACATCCTGTGTACAGGCAGGAGAGAAAAGCAGCCCACCTCACAGAGTCCTAACTTCCAATCCTCTGCCCCAAACTCACCGGAGGCTCAGATCACTGCAGAAGAGCAGGACAGGCTGCAACACAGTTTGCAACAAAAACAGCAACAACAAAATGGGGAAATTAAAAGAAGTGCAATATCTGCAGAATTCTTCAGGATTGGTGCAGTGTTACTAGCACAGCTCACACTGAGGCAACACACCAAGTAGCTATCCAGAGAGTTTACAGCAGAGAATGGCAGTCACGAGGTGATTACTAACTGCTAATACACATTTCACGGGAAAAACCTACTGCTGTGTCAGAACAACATGTTTCCCTTCTAAGTCCAAGGAACATGGAAGCAGCAATGCGTGTAGCATCTGGACTTCAGCAAGGCTTCTGACAGCATCTTGCGTGCTCTCTCCATAAGCAACTTAAAAAAAATGTGTATTCAGAACTAGCTTCCAATGGTGCAGACAACCCATTGAAAAAACATACTCAGAAGTGATCACTGTCAAACTGGAACAATGTATCAAGTATTCAAGAGTTTGTCCAGAGTCCAACAGCATGCAACAGTGTTACCAATTATCTACATGATGCAATATATGGCATTGTTATTAAAGTTCATGTTACTGTGGGGGGAGCTGCAACCCTATTACACTATCAGAAGATAAATGAAAATGGTCTTGACAAATCTGGGGGGGAACCCACAGAGTGAATTTCTTCCTATTTGTTTTAATAAAGTCAAATGTAATGCACACTTTGATAGGAATTCTCATCTATACAAGATGGAAAAATTATTTGCTTGCCAGAAGTTCTGCAGAAAGTAGTCTGGAGCAATAATGCGTCAGAAAACAAATGTGCACCAACAAGTTTCAGAGGCTGATGTACAAAACAAGAGCATCTTTGGTAGGACAGGTGAAGCAATTCTTCCCCCTTCAGTCAAAACTGACGTGGCTTTGGAATCTTATGTACAGTTTTGGCCATCACATTTCTAGAAAGATATGAAGTAACTGGAGAGAGTCCAGAGAAGG
>VYZM01005892.1:483346-514339 GCA_013398915.1 Dromas ardeola
TCCTGCAGCACACGTTCCCCCAAGCCCATGTCCCCCAGCACCGCATCCCCCCAGCTTCCTGCAACGCAGCAGGGACACGTACCCCTTCCCTTCCCCGGCTGCACACAGGGCAGCCCCAGTCCAGCCCTCCCATCCCTGGTTTCCCATCTGCAATGGCACCATTTTTATTTATTTTTTTTTTAACTGCATTTTACAAGTAAATCACGTGCTCAGCTGCTACTTTGGGTGCAGAGCCAAGAAACACTCCAGTGCATGGGGGAGGGGAGCTGATGTATTTTTTGTTTCATGTGACCAGCTTACCAGCAACTTACTGAGACCATGAGCAGAATCTCCCCCCACACCCCTCCTTCACCACCAACCCCTTCCCCCAGCTGCTCTCACAGCAGAGATGCGGAGCAAGTGCGCGACAGGGGAGTCTGGCATCTCGTGTGACTACAGCCAACCTTCAAGTCAGAGAAGAGGCGAGATAGCAGCCTCGCACCCCAGATGATTGTCTGAAGGCTTATGTGCAAGGAGCTGATCTTTCCTATAAAACAGCAGCGGTTGTGGAAAACTGGTGGCGGGAAAAATTAAAAAATACAGTATTAAAGGTACAGTAATAAAGGTGTGCTGCTCCACAGGTGTTGGGGTGGTTCCTCCTACCCCGCTGGAAGCTTGAAAGCCCTAAGAAATGCTGTAGAGCAAACGACGTCTCATGTCCTGACACGGCAACTCTGGAGTCCATCTGCACCTCTGAGCACGAGGTGTGGGACAGCGTTACAGACAGCATGCTATGGCCTCCCACGCAGAGAAAGGCAGAAGTTGTGGGTTGGGGATTAAGAGGCAGGAGGCTGCAGTTACAATGCTAACTTCCACACACACGTAACTACATTCTTCTGGTTAGAAAATTGGAGGGGCAGTGTTTCAGACCTAAGAGGCTGGCTGTAGAAGGTGTGTTTAAATAAACAGCATTCCAACATGCTTTCACAGAGATTAAGAAGGGGCAAGTGATTTCTGAAATAAACATAGTCTAAATTTTAGAGGGGTTCCACACACTTTCTGCAATCAGATGGGCAGGACAATACACAGGATGGTGTCCCTTAGCTTGCACAGACCTGAGCAATAATGCTTTTCTTAGTTGCCCTTTGCAGAGCAATTTTAATTGTCCCTAGACCTGCAGACCACAAGCAGAGATTTTTGGAAAATAGAAATTCCAGCAAATTTCTAGAAGACAGATACTTAAATGGGGCAAAAAATCCCCATAGAAGAACAACTACTTCCACAGTATCTTTTGTCAGAGGATCTTTAGGTGTGCAACAAACATTTACTATGCAGCCTGAAAACCCCTGAAGCACAGGGGTTTTTTTTTTCCTATCTTTAAAGAGATGGAGGAGAAAAGCAGAGGTACTGAAACCAGAGACCATGTCAGTGACAAATCTGTGCACAAACTCAGATCTTTGGAATTTGAGCCTCTCAATACCATGTTTATCATCCTTCTTCAGAAAGAGAAATGAAGATAGAAACAATGCAGTTCAAATCTAATAGATTTTGAGTAGTCTCTCAAAGCAAAAACTGATAAGGATAACATTCGCACTGCTGCGATACCTCCTAACAACTCACTCTGGGAAGCATGAAGTTCTACCTCAATGCCATACTAGGACATAAAGGGTTCTTATTACAAGGTCCAGTGTTCAGAAGTGAAAAAAAAAAAAAAAAAAATTAAAAAAAAACCCCTACCTTTAGCCTACTTGTGTGGAACTGCTACCTGACAAAGCCTGCGTTGCTCTTGACAAGAGTACAGCCTGAAAACAGCTTCCTTCACATGGAAGCTCCAGATCTGGCCTGCCTGGTGAACACAACAGCTTGAAAGTAGTCGCCCTGCCCCATCACCATGCCTGCTTTCAGATTTCCAGGAATGAGGCACTTGACTTGCATCTTTTCCAAAAAAGCAGCTGTTATGCTACAGTTTTGATTTACTGTCTGGCTAAGTTTATTTCTTGTTTTGATGAATGTTTAATGCTCCTGGCTAGATCTGTTTAGATCTTGTTTGCCTGGGGGCATTTAATGCTGCTCCATTACTGTAACACTAATTTTAAGGCCACCTACAGCTTTTTTCCCCCACCACAAGTCTTTTGCTATTGTTTGGATCTAAATTATGTGGTGCATTTTGGCATTGAATTCCACAACACCATACCAAGACGACAGACACTTAGAGAATCTCAAGAGATGGCCAGATTCACTGATTAACAGACAACATGCCCAGAACAGCAATCCTCACTGATTAAATTCACCCCATATACCAATCGACAAAGATCAAGGATGAGGGATTGAAACTGTACCTCTCACATTATCTCAAAGCATGCAGATCTGTAAATTGCTGCCTATCCCAAGCAAAAAATGAGAGGGGAAAGGGAGGTGTATCAGAAGGGGAAAGAAAACACAGTGAAACAGTTATTAAAGCATTAACACTGATATCTACAAAGCAACTTTCTCTGTTGAGAGCAGGTTTTAATGGGGTGGCGGTTAAGTAGTCGAGCCAACATGCCTTAAGAATAAACCCCCCTTTTTCTACAGAACACACAAATAAGGAATAGTGGCAGAGAAAGCTTCTCCCACGCTACCCACCAGACAGCCTCAGCTCTGACCTAAAAGGAGCACTTCCGCCCTACAAACATTACTTTGACCCACACAAGTTGAATTTCAAACTAAAAAAAAAGACAGTGGAGCATGGCCAGTGTCTGAGAAGCCTCCACAGTCCTATACGAGCTCCATGGAATGCAACGGTGGGATCCAGACTACAGCACCCCCTGTTGAAAGAGGCTCCCCAACAGCCACTATTCCCAGCAAACAGCACGGCAAAAAAAAAATATAAGTATCTCCTTATGCTTCCTTTTTTGCCATCTCTACCTGGACAGCTGGTCCAGCCAGATGAGACTTGGGACCCTGCTCATCCTGTCCCCAAAAATGCTATCTCCATTTCAAGGTGAATGCTAGCAACTGATCCCTGCCCCTTCCTCAGCCTCCCTCCTCTTCTTCAGTTCTTCTGCCAAGCCGTGTATCCAACTACTGCAGTCCTTCAGCACGGCAGGCAGGGGACAACCACAGACACCTGAATACGGTATATTGGGAAGATATTGCTGCAGCCCCAGCACAGAAATACACATCTCACCGGAAAGCTGAGGAACTTGGGTAAAGAGAAGTACAGCCCTTTACCTAATAAATAAATAAATATTCACCTGTGTTGTAGGACTGGTCTCTGCAGCAAAAAGAGGTTCCTAGGTGCCATGACACAGCAGGGGAAGGGGGCAGTGGCAGGGCAGGCAGCACTGTCCCGGGCTTAGGGACAGAGAGTCTCCCAAGCTGCTTATATCCGACACAGCCAGGATCGAAAGGGACAGCAGCCAGTGGGCTGGAGGGCCTAGAAAGCCTGTCCTCCAGGCCCTAGTAAATGCAAGCATAAAATGTGCTTCTAAAAGAAAAACATTAACAGCACTTGCAGCCAGGAACACAGACAGGAGACGAAGATGACTGAAGAAGTGTCCAGAGGGAAGCCAAAGCCACAAGAAAATGCATGGGAAGGACAGAGCACCCACCAAAAAGAGCAGCGCAAGGAAAATGGGATGACGTGAGAAGAGAAAGCCCAGCTCAGAGATGAGACTCACTGGCCTTGGTGAAAGGGAGCAAGGACAGCACAGTGGCTGCCCCGGGCAGGCTGTTCTCCTTCACAGACCACAACCCTCAGCAGCAGCCTGGAGCATTACTGACCATGTATGTCACCCACAGTTCAACAGAAAGTAAGCCTGGTAACCTCTGATGAGTTTGCCAGCTGTTGTGATCACAAAGTAATCAGTTTTCCATTTTACAATTATTTAAATAATTTCCTGTACTTCACACTGTCCCCACATTTGTTCTTCCACCACACCATGAAGCATGTTTCTCTGTTCAGCTGGAGCAAAGCCACCAGACCCTCCAGTCACCACAGCCACGCTGGCGCCCGGAGAGGGCATTTAGCCTAACAACATTAGCCACCATCCAAAACAGCGACCATGCTGTTGGCTGATCAGCTTAGGAAGTTTCTGCCTCCGGCCCATCTGCTTGTTCTCACCTCCTCAGCCGAGTCCAGTGCCAGATCAGCTGTTTGGGTGGCAGCCCTATGAGCAGGGAAGGAGAGGAGAAGCAGAAAAGGCAATTTCAAGTCTTCTCTGAACTCAGTTGAGCTTTCCAAGGCAGCTGATAAAATTAACAACCTTAACAGAAACTGCCCACTGCAAACAGCAACCAAATAAAGCTGCTAGTTCCCAAATGGCTGATGACCAAGCCACAGCTGCGACGGGGAGGGGGGAGCACGCATGAATCCTTGAGTGAGTCACTCGCTCCCTGCATCCCTGCTGGCCTAGATAAATGCTGCTGCCAGTCGATGATGGGTGCTGCAAACCAGCTCTTAAGCCCACAGCATCCCTGCTGCTCATCTCCTGGCGGGCACAGAGCCCACACTGAACAACGCAATCTCTGTGCAAGCAGGAGAGGTAGTCACAGTGGCTATGAGGTCTCCAAGGTTCCTGTACGGCTCCGACAGACTTTTGTGTCTCTTCTTGTCCTTGCTCCTGCTTTCAGAAGACTCCCTCAAGGGCTGGGATTTCAGGCAGGTGAGGATGCAATATAAAGCTCGTCCTTTTAGACAAGGAAAAGATTGAAAAAAAAATGTGAAAGCGAAGAGCTAATAAAATAAAATCAGTGATGAAAACACTGTGCAGGGAGTTGCTCCTCGTCCCTGTACTGGCATTAGCTTGTTTACAGTGCTGGTTGCTCACTTGTATCATCCGAGCAATGAGTTCTGATGGATCGCATCAGGATTGCCTTACCTCAATGCTGAAGTTTAGGAAGAAGGCATCAGTAAGCCTGCTAACCACCCAAAGCACAAAACGTGTCCGAATTAAGGGCAAATCATATCAAGTCTAAATCATGTGTGTAACGTCTCCCCTACAGATGCACCAAGGACAGGGAACTGATTTAAAACAGCCACTCCAGCTAACTAGATCCCTACAACATAAAAGAAAGCCTCGAGTGCTGTACTACTGAGGCACCACAGCTGCAAATCCTGCAGTAAAGTCATTCAGTGTTTTAAGAACTGAGGGTTTTAAGTAAGTCCTGTAGTGCCTAACGCAATCCCTATAGGAGAGCTATTAAAGTTTTAACTATCCTCACCCACTGAGTATGTGACGGATTTCTTTTCCCCAGTTTGGTAAGTGTACAAACACACCAGAAGGAACGGGGAGAGAAAAGGAAAAGAACCTTGAAGGAACAGAGAGTCTCTGTTTTCTGCATCTGCAATGCTGGTGTACACACTGGATGATGAGAATTTTAGCAATAGAAGCCGTCTAGCTGATATTCACACCAAAAAGACCACAAACTCTGCGTCTCAGGCTAATGACGTTAAATTTTGCAATTTGTAAATTCCATCTTCTTGGTCACACAGCTCTGAAAACTTCCCCCGTGACTCTTGGTTGTGAAATGACAAAACACACAGGACCCTGGCTAAAACATGTTTGTTCTCACAGTTTTGATTGCCTGAGACAGCACTGTCTTCTCCTCCAAACCGTAATCATAAGTAGTTCAGGGAATGCAAAGAAATAAAAGAACAGCTTCTCCTTTGCCTAATCCATCTATTCTTCTGCCCTGGAGATGTATCTTGCAGTGGTTTTCCCACTGCTTACCACAAAAAAACCCCATCATTTAAGATGCACCTGCAAAGCTTCCTTGTCTGTAACTTTTAAGACAGGAGATGGAAGAATTATAGCTCTGTCACACTCGGTTAAAAGCAAGGAATATGCACAGAATAGACAGCACGACAAGGCAGAAAGTAAGATGTTTCATAGGGCAGCTGCCGCAACCAAGAGTATGGTAACAGCAAATGCTACCAAGTATACATACATGCAATAGCTTCATAAAGGGTCACTGATATAACCAAATATCAAAGAAAGGTCAACAGTTTAAACCACTTGTGCAATCTTTTCTACAGCCCCCTAGACAGGCAAGATTGCTTGAAAGCTTTGATGCCAGGTTTCCCTAAGGAAACTGGAGCCAAAACAAGCATATCTGAACTCATTTACTGCAATACTAACAAGTGAAGAGGAAAAAGATGATCATTTCTGCAGCCTTCAGAACAATACAGCTCACAGTGAGAAACAGAGCAAGAGAATGAACAAAACAGAGCGGTCGAGACATGAAGTGCTGCCTACCCTACCCTAAGACACAGAAGGCAAACTGATTATGCTAGTCACAAGAACACTCTGCCCAGTCTCCAGCTGGGTACTCCTGAAGCACCCGATGCTGCTACCCCTTCCAAGCAACCGTCTGGCTAGCAATGCCCACGTGCCAAGAACCAGGCCATCCCAAGACACGATGTATTCATAAGGCCTCTAAGGTCTCCTGAAAATGCAAAGATGTCCCACCTTAAAAAGGCCTGTCTCCCACGCAGCTCTGGCAAAGGTATCTTTTAACACAGCAAATCCCTGCCGTAAAATAAAATGGTCCTACAGGAAGGATGGGGAGGGACTCTTTATCAGGGACTGTAATGATAGGACACGGGGTAACGGCCTCAAACTGAAAGAAGGTAGATTTAGATTGGACATCAGGAAGAAATTCTTTACTGTGAGAGCGGTGAGGCACTGGAACAGGTTGCCCAGGGAAGTTGGGGATGCCCCATCCCTGGAGGTGTTCAAGGCCAGGCTGGATGGGGCTTTGAGCAGCCTGGTCTAGTGGGAGGTGTCCCTGCCCAGGGCAGGGGGCGGGGTGGAACTAGATGATCTTTAAGGTCCCTTCCAACCCGAACCATTCTGTGATTCTGCGGTCCAGGGACTAAACGAACTATGGAGAGCCAGAGGAAAACAGCTTCCCATCCTACTGCGCTTCAAAATATCATGTAGAAACACAGTAACGGACAAATCAACCAGTGGACTTGGAGACCTAGGAAGACTTTATTTCCTTCTATCAGCCGACTTGGTCCAGCCAATACCACTCTAGTGTAATCTCTGCTTAACTTAGCTAAGCATCTGGCTCCTGAGCACAGAACATACATCACGTGCCCCAGTGTTTATACATCTGTGCTAGAGGCAGATTTATGTCAACTGGCTTGTGTCCTGCTTGTGCAATTGATCACCCTTTGTCATATTTGAAAATGGCATCTCTTTAGCCAAACTTTGGGACCTGGGGCAAGAGATTCCTCACTGACCTGTCAGGGAGCCCAAGAAATCAGAGATAAAAGTCTCTGGGAGGAAGAAGTCACTAGGATTGTTGAGCCAGTGTGGAACAGAGCAGGAGTCTATGTTCTTTGGAGATTGAAACATTTTCAGGAGGAACAGCTTGATGCTGTTCTGCTACCAGCAATTATGCGAGGTTTTAAACAGCAAGTATGTTTCCTTTTAGTGACCAGAGTTTGACTTAATATCCGATTCCAGCACAGATTTCTTGCTTTCAAAGTCCAAGTTTCCCTCTCACACTACTCCCATCTCACCATACTTGTGGACTTCTTCCTTACTTCACATTTTAACTAACAGATCTGTGCTCTTAAAAAAACCAGTTTTTCATTTTGAAATGTAAACAACAAACTGAAAAGGCCTATAAAAGAAAATGCATACTTTGGCTCTTTATAGTAAAGTCAGCAAGTAACTTCATATAAATCTTAATTCAGAAGGTACCCAAACGACAGCTGAGGGTCACTGCTGATGACCTGTGGAAGTCAGGCAGACACATGGCACTTGGCTATCTCCACTTCCACAAGCACCCAGGAGACCTGCGAGTGCGAGTGTAGGCAAAAGCAAACAGCCACTCTGCCACAGGAGTAGCAACTAAGTCCAGCTATAAGCTGGATAATAAAGAGGGGGTGGGGAAAGGCTGCAGTGAAGACCCGGTGTCATACCAGGACAGGCAGGGAGAGCAACTAAAGAGAACAGGTCATGATCTGACTGGGGGGAAGGGCAGGGTGGGAGCTGCAGAGCAAGAGAGAGAAAACAAGACACCCTCCTGCCAGACCGAGGATTAAAAAAAAAAATTAATTAAAAAAGTACAAAAAGCAATTTCTTGAAAATTCTCTTTTGTAACATTGCAGTGACACGTAAACTACCGCTCTAGCAGCCATAGAAATGCCAGATGAATGCGACAGAGGCTGGTTTGCACAGAGAGGGAAGGAGGAAGATGCACTTGGTGGCATCCTCCAAAGACGACACATGGTCTCACCGAATGCTGCTCTCCTTTGGCCCCTCCAGGAGGTTGACAAGGAAGAGCTGAAAGGACAGCATTTGATGGCCAGTACTAACCCTTTCCTGTTCTTGCTGCCTTGCAAGTAGCAATATATTTGAGGTGCTGAACAAGCTGACCAAACTTACAAGCAGTTTTCTAGATTTCTTTTCAGAAAAGGTCAACGTGACAAGCTCAGACAGGCTCTTATGGAATCTGCTTGCCAAATGCAAGGCAGCACTCAAGAGCATTCTTGTTCGAGTCCCTTACAGATCTGTCTCCGATGATGAATAACCTTTGGGACCATGGAAGCAATTACAGAGCAGGGTTCAGAGAACTTCTGCGTTACAATTTTTCTATTTGATATACAATTGCCATCAAAAACTAAGCTTTCTATTGCATTACAAGTCCTACCTTTTAATAATGCACTTACCAAACATTTGAGTAGTATCTCCATACACACCTTGCTAAATATTGTTTCTGGTTCTTTTGGGTAGCTTGTTAGCATACTGTGTGTTTCTGGGAGGGTCAGACAGCACGGCACTAGAACAATAAGCTTTCTCCAAGAGCTTTTAGCAAGCCCACAAGCTTCCTTACCTGCAGGCTGGAAGCTATCTGTTGGTAGAGTGCCAAGAGAAAAATGGGATGCCCCTTCGCAAGGGCCAGACACACAACCAGGAGGAAGCATCTCAGCACGGTCCAAGCGTACAGACCTAGCAGAACGCTGTCAAAGGTCTTATCAAAACAGTTAAAGCAAGGTTGATTCTCCTGCATTGTGGACATGACACAGGTTCCAGTATAAGCAAAGATCAGCATATGGATCAGAAGATTGCTTTAGGTGCACATCATGACCCTGACAAAAACAAATACACAAATTACCATCTGGAATTAAGGTTCACATAAGGAAAAGGGGCAAAAAGCTGCCTTTTGCAAAAGCCCTGCACCCCCTGCTACACCACTGATAAGAGTGAAATAAAACAAGAGGAAAGAGATCCCATCAGCAGCCTTGCTCTGAGCAACTGCTTTTATTTTAGTGAGACAGGAGGGGAAGGGGAAAAAAAAAAATAAAAGCAGCCTTCATTAGTCACTGATAGGATAAGTTGTATTTACAAAGAGTGCATTAGTCATCCACTGGTTTTGTTCCAGAGGGAGCAGAGGAGGGCTCTGCCTTCCCGGCTTCCACAGGAGACAAGGCCTCCGTGCCCGAAAGCGCAGCCGCTGCTCACTTCATTCCAAAAAGCGCTCATGACGGCGAGGTCCCCGCATCCCTCCACCCAGGCGCTGCCTTCTGCCCTCTGACAGACACCGATGAGGAAGACGCAGGTGGAAAACAGATCCTTCCGATTAGTACTGGCCTACGCTGCCTCTCAGGGCTCGGTCTATTAAACACACATCAAAACAGCACCGCCAGCCCTGGTGGGAGGAAGACGCAGGAAAACACTGAGGCTGCAGCTTCTCTAGTAGCTGTCACTGCTCACATGAAAGCTCATCCACAAAAGAAGGTAAGAGTGCAAGGCAAGCAATTCAGAAGGATTACAAAGACAGCCGCTTGTCTTTTCCTCCCTAAAGTCGCAGCATGCCGCGGAAAGCCTAAAATACACAGAGACCCTGCCCTTGCTGGGGCAGTTCGAAGTGTCTGGACTACAATGTACTCCTGCACAGCTTCTGTGCATGCCCCAGCTCTGTGAGCCCACCTCATGCCCAGCAGACTGACAGGAATTGCCTCTTCCCACACACCTCTTCCCCGTGTGCTAGCTACGGCCATCGGGAAAGGCCGTGGCAAGCAGGACCTGCCCCTCGGTACGGCGGGAGCACCGAGGAAAGGCAGTGGCTGTGTTTCCACTGGCACCTCCAGAGAGGTTCACCCGCTAGGGAGCCAGAGGGTCAGGCAGGCTGGGGAATGCGAGACTTGTCCCAGAACAAATATGCTGTCCCTTCAAATGCTGAGCTGTTATCAACTCTTCAAGAGCTTCTGAGCTGTGGGGAATCTGCCTCCAGTTCATCTGAGAAATTCTGGGAGGTTCTCGAACCCCTGAGAAGAGGGCTGCCAGCTTAGTGCATGTTTTACTGCTACTGTCCTACAAATCTCTTCATTCCTGTTAAAAAAAAAATTAAAATCAAACCTGTAGCCACATTCATGTCTGCCCTGCTAACAGTGATTTTGCTGCCTCCTCCCCCCCGCCCAGCCACTCATTCATCTTCACACAAAATAGCAAAGGGATTATGCAGATGTTGCTTTGCTATCCTGACCTTCTTAACCTGGGCCCACGTGCCATCAGTGATGTTGTGCCTTCACCATCCCACCATCCATACGTCAGAGGCTAACTCCCTTCTGGCCGCAGCCTCATTCATAAGCTGGCTGGTAATTCTCATCTCCTGCTACACAGCTTCACAGGAGCAGAGGCAGGAACTACCACCCTCCCCGCATGAGGGGGAAGCAAGGTCCAGAGCACAACACGCTAGTTGTAAACCGCAACTGAAAAGGAGAAGGACAACACAGGGCTGCATACCCAGAGTTGTACCCGACTGAGAGGCAGCAGGAACACTGGAAAACTGAATGCTCAGAGAGGAGGTCCACAGCGGGGACAGTGTAGAGCGTCCGTGGATGTGTGCCCGGGGAAGAGTAAGGGGGGGAGGGAACTGCACCATGAGGGACAGGATTTCACTGTAGCGTCCAGCAGAAGCAACAATTCAAATGGAGCTGAGGCTACTGCAAAGGATCCACAGAAGGTGGTTGGGCCATCAGTCTGCATATATGCTGTTTTCTACTCCCAGGTGAAAGCCTCTGCCTAATCCAGAAAGAACAGCTGCACAAGTCCTGCAGAAAAGGTCAGCAAGGATTTTCACAGTCATCACTTGACCACACTACGGATGCAGGAAAGTTGCATCCCATTCAGTGAGGATAAACTACCTTCACTGTCCAGCAACCACCTTCAGAAAGCCTGAGAAGAGATGCTAAGGGCATCATCCACAATGATGTCCAGAGTGAGGGAACAAACACCCTTATGATTCAGAACAGCAGCTCAATAGATCTACAGCTGGGAAGGTTCCAGGTGAACAGGAGGAAAGACTCTCAAATTTGCCCAGCAAACTGCACTAAGCGTATAGCAGACACAGGACCAGGTGGCAGGAGAAGGTCTCTGGCAGGGAAGAGAGGATAACTTCTGCATGGCCGTCAGTGCAATGATCACAGCCATCATCATTGGTGCGCCTTGTGTCAAGACCCAAGCATCAGCAAAATGCAGCTGTCAACACCTGTCCACTATGACCCAAAACACACAGGGAAGTAGCAAGTATCTGTTATTTTGATTCCAAGAATCAGACCAAAGGTGGTCTTGGGCTCAGCCCTGCTGAGCCCACAGTTCTCCTTTATCTTCTGCAGCACTCCAGGCATCTGCCCTGCGGAGCTGCAGAGCTGACATCCACAGGGCAGAGCAGAGTCACCTTCCCAAGAACAACTTTTTTCTCTGGAGCTTTGTAAAAAAAATAACAAAATAATAAAGTCAAGGCCTCTTCAAACCAAAATCCCCCAGACAAACCACAACTCAGCTGCTGGGACTTACAAACCAACATCACTAACAGCTCCCAGAGTTTTCCAGGGTGTGTAACTGTGGTTAGGAATACATCTGCCGCAGCTACATTTCCATTCCTTTGGCAGGAAAGGTATATGGAGGAGCAAAGCAAAGCGTGCTGCAGCACACGTGGGTTACTGGGCTTTTTGGTCACTTTCCTAGTTTTCAGATCCCTTTTTCACATTTTAGAAGCCATGAAATTCTCTGTAATTCCCCATGCACACCACAGCCATAGTACTAACTTTCTTGACGTTCAGGGCATTAAAAACAGCAGCATCCCTAACACACCACAGTTAGCACAGATGTAGGCTATCAAAACCCCAGGCTTTCCACTGCTCTCTTTGTGGCTCCGCCCTGAACAGACAGACGGGTGGCTCTCACCAGCATCTTCCATCCACCTGCGTCTTCACCTCAACTAAGAGAGGGGACAGAAATCACCCTTCCCTAGGATCTGATGATGACGCATCCAGGACTGTAGACAAGCTGTTGCCTGTAAGGACTCAAGTGGTCATGCAGGTTTTTCTCCACAGGGTTAGGGGCTGGAAAAGTTCCAGGAGGCTGGGCTTTAGTGAACAAGACCCTGTGCAAGGGGATACCATAAGCAGCTGTTCTCTGGGAAGCCAAACCTTCGCTTTAAAAGTGCGGCAGCAGAGCGAGAGCTGGAGTAAAATTGAAGTGATAAGCAAACTGCATAACAATTTCCTCTGGAGCTGGCACTCACAAGCAGGAGACAGACACCCAGCTTCTGATATTGTTCCTGCTGGGCACCTTCTGTCCTTGCAAAGGAGCCTCAAAGCTTTATGGAGATGTCTACTCTGCAATCAAAGGTTTAATCGCAGCATGAATAGACGTATCCATGTTAGCACTACACTCGCTAGCAGGAGTAGTAATCGCGGGATTCACGGACTTTAACGCAAATTGTACAGTCCTGCTGGGGACCTACATATGTGCCTAAGTTGCTAGCCCACACTGAAATCCACATCACTGTGACTTCAATGCTGTTATCTCTACACTACCGAGAATAAAGTTAGTGAAGTATGTCCTTCATGCTGCAATCACACCTTCTGCTACGCTGCCAGCAGAGAGACCAAGCTCTCTCTTCATCAGCTTCAGATACTCAGTACTTCTATATAGACTAGAAGTGGGATAAGAGGAACGGAGAGAAAGAGGGGAAAAAATACAGACACACGGTGAGAGATTTCTAATTACGCTTTGTTTGTCCAGTTCTGTGCATTTTCCCACTCAAATTCTGGACACATCCAGAGGCAAGTTCTACAGTAATAATAAAAAATAATAATAAAATAATAACAGAAAGACATATCAAAAGGGAGAAACACATGAAGAGCAGCTCCGGGAACTCACAGCACATGTGGGTGAAGTGATTACACTTCGTATCTTACAGCTCCACTGCCCACAGCCAATTCCATTTCCAGCGCAATGAGCAAGCAGCATCAAGTACCAATCTCCGGCTCAACGGGTGCAGAGATTTACAAATACGCACACAGCAGTTCCCATTACGGTAGTCTCTGAGCACAAGCTACCGGCATCCAGAGGTGCCCTGCTCTCCCACACTAGCTCTGCATTTCGAAACTAGCACTACAGGGAAGGAAACAAAAAGCAGCCAGCTTTGCATGGGTTTTAAAACTATGGTCACCTTCGTCAGCAGCCATTTACCGCCGCATCACCCAGCAGATGGGACAATACTGGTAGTTACTTTGTTCAACTTATGCCTCAGCTCTCCACTTGAGCAAGCTATCCCCAGGTTGAGTTAACATTCTCCCAGATCTGACAGTCAGAAGTGCTTTCAAATTGTACCAGAAAAGAGATGGCCAAGAAAAACAGGAGGTCTCAAACACCCAGGACTTCATCCTTTCCCCTCCAAATGGCAGCTATCAGAAAGAAAACTGGTTTTCAATAATCTGTTTCTGAATTTCGTAAAGATTGGGCCACCCTTAAAGACACATGTGTGGGTACAAAAATGAGGGCACAGAACTGAAAGAGGCTTTGGATCAGGAAGGTCAGAAGAATGACAGCAACTGATCTGTAATCAACGGGACTGAACTCCATCCGAGTTAAGCATGTGCTTGTTGTACTCACCGGCACACTGTCAGGAGCTCGGGAGTCTGAGCCTTACTCAAGTTATGAGCTATGGCTGGCTACCTGAGGCCACTGAGCCAAGGAAACTGAGAAGCAGATCAGCCATAATCACACACTGCTACCAGCTTTGGATGTGTGTTTTGGGACTCCTGGAACAACGAGGTCCACAAGGGCTCAGGTATACTGTAGGTGGAAGAGCAAGTTCACACCCGTTGATTGTATTTCCTTCATTTCTCTTCCACAAGCAAAATTCTCAAAATACATAATTTAAAAAATAATCTACCCTGTTAACAAAAGTAAAGAACAGCTGAACACACTCCTTTCTTCCCTTACAATTCACATGGTATAAATCTGTGCAAAAGACTGCCCCAAGTCGGAGACGCACATACTAACAGAAAAAGCACAGAAAAGAGAGCTTGAACCTTGGGATCAGCAAACCAGTTCATTTTGCAGGACCAGAGGTAGCTGGGAAAGAGGGCATGAGAAGAAAGGGGCAGAAAGAAACACCCTATTCAGTCTGCACTACCACCAGCCCTCTACTGGGCAAAGCAGCACTCACCAGTACTCCCACATCCACTACCTTGCCATGTCAGGAAAGCAAGTGAAAAAGGAAGCCTAAGAACGAATGCACAAATTGTATTAGAGACCTACAATATAACGGAGAGAGACTGGTGACCTCACCCAAGAATTCAACAGGGTATTTTAAAAGCTCAACAAAGAGGACTTTCTCAATTGCTACAGAAAGCTGATATAAAATAATCCTGTTAGTTTGTTTCAGGACTCTTCCTGAGGGAACAGAGGGAAAGGTGGTGTAGTGACAGGACCCCAGGGAAGAATGGATATTCCCTGAAAAGCCCTGATAGCAAAGGTGCCGGGGTGGAAAGTACCAGCCTGCCCAGCTTGCCTTCATGTCAGACAAAGCACGCCGCATGCAAACCCACGTGCATGGAGGGCATCCCTCCCAGCTCTGGCGCTTAGCGGTGAAAAGGTTTGAATGACATCCCACCAGGGTACGGAGGGGATGTCGTTCTGCCTGATGGTCCAGGAAAAGCTACATCTTGAGATGCACAAAGGCACAGAGGCAGCAGCTGAGGGGGAAGGCCTAGGGAGATTAATGTGTTTATCTCCTCGCTTAAGTCTCTTACCGGCCAATGGTTTCAGCCCGATGGCAGCAACAGGACTAAAAATAAGAACTCAGGCATTACCAGTGACTCACTGTGTGGGCAATGACACTGTGAGGGATCACAAGAGAAACCCGCTCCCACTCTTGCAGCCTAGATCTCGAACTGTAGGAAATGACTTCCCAAAGAGACGAGGGAGAGATGAGGGAGACACAAGGTAGAGATCTCTTCATTCAAGCGATCTCTAAGGCTGTGTGTCATTCTCTTCAGGCATGCAGTGGCTTTAAATAGATAATCAGAGCAGTCATAGACCCAAATTTTGGGTTCAGTACCTGCACCTTTGAGAGCAAAACTGAGGTTTGTAGGAGGGGTGGCAAACAACGCCATCAGATCAGGTCCACACTTTCAGAACATTAAAATTCCCTGCTAGATGCAATGCTAGCCACTGCTGGTCTTCGTTTCTGTCTGGATCATGTCTACCAGTAAACACATTTCACAGACATGGCAACTCCTGTGTGTCGCATTAGAAGAGTTCCTACGGCAAGGACAAGCTCACACCAGCAAAGCTAGCACCACAGCAAGACATAGTTTGGACTGAAAAGCCTTCTGTTCCCTCCAAAAACCTGCCTACCCTTCAGATGGTATTTTAGTAATTCAGCTGTATAGAGATGCAGTGGCATCTCTAATTCTTTAGCTAAGCTACTGGAACTGGAGATTCCAGTAGTACAGTTGTTTGAACTAAAGGTCTCACCATAGCACCAATTGCCCTCACCTTCTTCCCCTCAAGGCCACAGGTAAGATGAAGCTAGATTTTTTTGGAGTATCTCTACGAAGAAAGAGATCACTCTTCTGGCACTGCCTGTGGTGCAGATCTGTTCAACAGCAGGTACAGGAGGTCCCTTTATTCTGACACTGGCAGTCACTGCGGTCCCATCCTTCCCCTAACCTGTTTCCTAATGGCCCTGCACCCTCTTTGCTTCTGATGCTGGCGCAAGCATTTGTGCAGCAGCGCGCTGAACTGGATAGCTGAACTGATCCATCATTAACCTGGTTCACCATGTAACTATATAAAGAATTTCTGCTGGTGCAAGGAGGGAACAAACGGTCAGAAGAAAGGCTGCCTCTTTCAGCAGCAGCACACAGCTCACACTGGCTCCAACTGCTCATGAAGCTATGGCATACAACGCCACTCTCCCTTGCTATGACACTCCAACAAATTAGTGCCCACAAGTGGTTTATGTCAGACTGTATGATGTTCTAGTCTTCTGACTGAATTCGTCTACCCCTAAGTTCCGATCCATCATGAGAAACAACCGTTCACCACAGCTCCCCCAGCATTCTCCCTTTGGAACTCCTGGCACTCATGTAAGAGGTCACAATTTTTATAAGTACAGAATGCAGATCAATCTTTACCATCCCCATATCACATATTGAGGAAAAATATCCAGTTTCACAGCTTAAAAATTACAGAGTGAGAACAAAGCAATTTATTTGAAAAATCACAAGGAGTCAGCACACAGCCAGGACTTGCAGAGCCCTAGATCCTGTACCTAAAAGAAGAAAAACCCCACTGACATAATACCAGGATCTCGCATGAGATCTGGATTATAGCAAGGCAAATATGACATTGCTATTGAGGTAGCCCTGCTTCAGAGACGAGCCGTTCAGCAGCTAGTGAAGCACCCTGACTTCCCAAGAAGCAATTATGGAGACGGCTGCTTACAGTCAGAACCAAGGACCTCACCAATAAGAACAACAGTGTCCAATACCCATCGGGTTGTCTACTGCCCTTTAACAGGGACAGCCAAAACCAGAGTGTGCTAACTCCCAAATCTACACATAGCTCCCATCTATTCAATATACTGGAGAACTTGCAATGAGCAGCATCTCCTCCTGTGTCTACGAGAATACAGAGCGATTCGCTCTCTAGCTCTAGCTGGTCAGGAAACCGGCAGGCCAGAGCAATGAAGAATTTACATGATCTGAAGTTAAAATTGGAGACTGTTAAAGCTCCCAGTTTGCCCTACAAGGACAGAATGGAGACCACACATCAAGAACTATTCAAGTATTAGAACGATAGGACACTTGACTCGATGACTAAAAGAAATGGAAGTTTTAAGGAGAAAATAACTTGGCACTTGGAAACATATCTAGAAAAGCACATCACTGACAGTGTACGGGAGAAACTTTTACTTATTACAGCCTACACATAACTCTGCACTCTAAGAGAAAAATCACAAAGATAGCGCCAGAGGAACAAAGAGTGTGAAGACGGGCCTTGGGAAAGCAGTTATGAAATTGCTGCGGCAGGTATGGGAGGAAGGAGTTTCAGAAAGAAGAGCCAGGCGACACCACCCAGAGCCGGGGCTGGCAGGAGGCATCGCGCCAGCTTCACACTGACGGCAGCCTGTGGGCTAAGATAAACCCGTCTTGGCCTCACTGATCAGCAGCACAGGGAAGACAAGATAAGCATTCAGCCTAGAGAGGGAAAACACCCGGATTACCGGGAAAAGAGGGGACTTTGAGGAGTTAGTTTTTGTTTTGCAAACAAGCAGGTTCCCCACGTCAGAGGGCCTGGGACAGATCAGTCTCGGAAATCAGAGGAGGAAGAGGGCAGCATATCTCAGAAAACTAAACATCTGCAGCTCTAAGGTGCTTTTCCAGTCTTCTCTGCCTCCTGCCATGTTTAAACATATTTTGCCCCGTCCAATACAGCTATTCTGACAAGAGGCTGTCCTTAGGGTTGCCTTCATGATACCAAAATGCATGCTTGAGTCTTAACCACTGAGCAAAATCAGTTTGTAGTTCTGTGGTCATCAGATGCTCCCAGGAATATAATTCGGACAAGAAAAACAATGAGTCATATTTGGGCAGAAATACAGTACAGACCACAGATACTTCTTTGGCATCTTCCTGTGTTCATCAGTACAAGTTAAACCTGGCTGCTTCTCTTTGTTCCTCACACTTTTAAAGCAGCAATAACCACCTCCCCTCCAAAAGGCAGTTTTACTATTTCTTCTGATTTTATGCTGAAGAATCATATTCCCAACATGTTAACTGTCTTCTTCATGTCTGAGTTACTCAACAGGATAATTCAGGTTCAGCTCCAATTTGAGACACAGTCTTGTTCTGTGATTCCCCAACCTGACTGCAATTCAGTGGTCCCGTCAGCACAGTCATCTTGGGATGTACTTTCAGATCTTTCAGCATATTATCTTATTACAAAGATAAAATATTTGCTTCTGGTTTAGTTCATAAGATTCTGCTTAGTAAAACTCTGAGGGCACCATTAGACCATCTCTAATCATCAATTTCAGTAGAGACTAGAGTGACCCAAAACGTGACAGCTTACTGGCAAATATTTCACATGTATGTTATAGGAAAGATCCTTCCGCTCAGCACATAAATTGTTAAAGTCTCCATTGATCAGGTAGAAAATACATGTTAACATACAGACAGGTCATGACTAAGCATCAAGAAGAACAATTTGAAATGCTCTTCAAATAAAATACAGATCCAGATTGTTCACACTGACTGCAAAAAGAACACCCAGCATTTCCCATGACACCTTCTAGTACTGGATTTTCAGTGCTTTAAACAGCAATTAATATGGCCTAATAGCACCAGCAATAAAAGAAGAATACACCATTTTGCAGAAACACAATCCGAGACTCAAATTAGTCTGCACTTTAAAAGGTTGAGGCTCAATATGACTCTGCGTTTCCGTAGATGCTGTCTGCCCAACAAGCAGATTTGCTTTGATTAGCCTCCAGCTACTCCTATGGAGACAAAAGGCAGAGGGGGAAGCAGGTATTTGGTTTTCTGTCTGAATGTAATAACAAAGCTGAACAAACACCTGAATGCAGTGCCTTGCTTGTCACCACACAAGCTACGAATAAAGCAAGATCAGACAACAGATAGTTCGCCTTCTTTTACCCTCTTTTTAAGGAAAAGGCCAATATTACCTCAGAGATGCCCATTTGCTATAGGCACTTCTAATACAGGGCACTTTTGTCCTATAAATGGCACCTCCCCTTCAACACCAGCCACTTACACATGAAGCTCTGATATCCAAACTTGAAATGCATCTTGAAGTGGCACCCAGACATTTATACTGACCCACTCTAGTCAAAAGATGTTCCCGACATCTTGAAAGAGATGGCAGGTTATGACCAACTGTGTCGTCTTCTCCATGCTCTTCTGTACACTTTTCAAAAGCCATAGGAGGAGAGAAGAAGCAGATGAAGTGGCAGCTACTGCAAAAGACATTATCTCTTAGTGCAGGATTCATAGATGTAAAAGCTCTCCTCCTCTACCAGCCAACATTTAACCCAGTAGTTCGAGTAATAAAACTCTGGGCAGCAGCACTTAATGACCATGCCAATGAAGACATAGAGGAAAAACATTTATCTAGACCCAGCAGGCATAACACATTTAAAAAAAAAAAAAGGTAATATTTAAGTTCTCTTCCAAAAAATTGTTTCACAAAATACCTGGAAGTTTAAAAAAATAGCAGAATTAACATTGTCTGTAGAAATCGATTGTGACACCACATCATAGATGGGATTACAGAACACACGATTAAATGTCTGATTCCAAGGAATACCCAAAAATTTGATTTTCAGCAATACTGGGTATGCCAAGATAAGATAAATTATGCCCAGCAGAAGCATGGGTGCTCAGTGCTTCCACCTCTGAAACAGAAAAGCTAAGGAGAGCAAGTGGCAATTATAAGGTCCAAGTTTTGGCACAAGCTCACATCATGGTGTTCAGCTTTGCAATTGCTTTTTCCCCTCCCTTTGTTAACACCATATTAGAACATACTGAAGCCTAGAGGTACCTTCTCAGGTCTGACTGTTCAGTGAAGAATTCCCAATCTTTTCAAACACAACAGTCTAAGGAAACAGAGCACAGGCATATGCTTGCAATTCTGGGTCAAACTCACAAATCTTGGCCTTGTGGCAACATACAGCAGGAGAGCAAGACCTGGAAAAGATCTGGCCAAACCGCAGGCACGCAAACCTGGCACCGTCGAGTGTTTTTGGCCATCAGGCCACAAAACGTTTTGTACCGAGAGCTAATTCTCCCCTCGCCTACCCAGCAGTGCTCTGGACAGCCCCATTAGTGGTCTGCTCCCCGTCGCGCTGCCAGCCACTTCCTCCTCCCCCACCGGCCCGCTTCCTCTTCAACAAGCTCGCGGCTCCACCGGGGACGCAGCAGCTCGCTGCACAGCATCCTTCTCAGCTCCATTTTAACTGAAGCTGCTAGTGAAAGCTCCTGCACGCCCGAGGCATCCACCAGTTTCCCATTTCCATGCGTAAAGAGCTTCAGCCCAAGCCTGTTTTCTTTTCAAGCAGTTGAGTGTCTCCCACAGATGGCTCGGCAGCCCCTATGGTAGGGTCTGAGTGCTCAGTGGCAAACGCTCCAACCCTTCTCTTCCACAACGGGCAGATGTGCAAGTACATAACACATCCTGAAACATTACATGAAGCTCCCAAAGCTCCTCTACCTCCACATGGAAGGTGCAACTGCTAGAGACAAGGGCAAGGTGGTTTGAAATGCTTTCATTATAGCATAGAAATGGCTCCTTCGAGAGCAGACGCTGACACCCTTCTGCTTAGCACCAGAAGAAGAGACAGAGGAATCGTCACTGAGCTAGCCACTAGCTATCCACCTAGGACCACTACGCTCCAAGCACGTGATCCTGCCACAGACAGCAGTTGCTTTATTAGGAAGGTGCCTTATTAGAGGATGAAGTCCAATTAATACCCTAGAGGGTCTGCTACCATTATCTCGAGTTGGCAGCCAGGGTATAGAACCAAGAAATCAAGCCCCTCTCCAGCAATCAACACTGCCCCCAAAATGGGAGAAGAAATATCCCCTTTATGTGAAAATCTCCCCTCTGCCCTAAAACCTGCCCATTTTGTCCCACAGCATGGAAGTTCTCCCAAGATACAGAACACCTATAACCACAGAAAGTCATAATTCTAAAGAACTTAGCACAAACAGAGGAGTAAGAGAACAACCAAAGAAATCCTTTTCAATGAGGATGGAGGAACTGGTTGCACATTAGGGGAAGCTACTCCAAGCCTGCAGAGTAGCATGACAGGCTCTCCTATCTCAAAAGGAAATTATTAGAATGGACGTGTTGGTACAGACTGAGTGGGAGGACACTAAGGCAGAGATAAAGGGAGCTTCCACTTCTCTAGACTTTCCCTGCAATGCTTTACTATTTATTCAGATGAACAGACATCATCCGTGCAGTCTTCTCATGTCAGCTCCTAAGCAGGAATGTGGAGTTTTTTATTGTATTTCAAATCCAATATAGTCATTGCCAATCCTCCCCTTTCCTTAAGCAGAGTTATTCACGTATTGAAAAGCAATGCATAACCTTCCCAACTAAAACAGCACATGATGCGGAGGTGGCACCACACTAAAACACAAACATAGTCAGATTGATAATTATGTAAAAACACCACTTTTCCTACTCCGTGCAACTGCTTTGTGTTGCTGATTCAGATGTGTTCATTCCAGCAGACAAAAAAGCTGGGTTTTACTACTGCTACTCCCGCTGAGGCTTGGGAAAGCAAAGTCAAGCCCATGCCAGTCTCAGCTAGGCTCAGTCTGGGAAGCTCTTTAGCACTAGAAACCCCAGCCCTGCGAATCCCCAGCGGGAACTGCAGATCGTGGGCACATTTGTAGGAGAATAATTAGTTTCAGAGCCAAGACTGTGCTCCTCCCCCACCCCCTAAATTAAATAAGCCAAGAAAGCGTACGCAGCCATACAGTCAGTCTTGGAGAATCATTTTTCAGACTAGGTCTGCACTTTAAGGATGCCATTTTTCATTATTGTTAATAGGTCTCACTAACTAGAAGCTCTTAAGCACAAGACCATTACTAAATGCAGTTTACATTGCACAAAAGCAATGCCTTTATTGTGGCATGGGCAGGGAGGAAGGAAACAGTTTACCTTTTCATAAACACCAATAATTCAAAACCAACTATCTGCCCTTCATTTGGGTTCACAGTTATTCCAAATGAATTGACAGTTAAGAGAAGAATGGCTTTAAAGATCTCCAGGTTGCAATTAAAGTATACCTCATGACTTAAAAATGAACAGTTCATTTTAAAACACAGCAATTGGAAAAAAACCAAAACACCTCCTCTTTTTCACTTAAGAAAAACTTTCAGAGCTTTCTGGGGTTGGTGATCACATCGTGGATTTATAAAGATACACAACCACATCCTTAAATTTCAGGCACATAAGCAACTTAAAGGAACAAGTTTCCCCACCCCCCCACACAGCCAGACTCTGGATAGTGAACTCTCACTTCAGCTCAAAGTCTGAAACAATGTGTGTTCTTGGAAGCCTAAAAGAGAAGGCTGTACAAGAATTTCACTTTTATGAAGCCACAAAGCCACTGAGCACAGGGGGGGCTGGCATGCTTTGTGCTAGAAGAGTCAGCCCAGGCAATATTTAAAACCTACTCTCAAGAGTCAGAGAAGTTACCTACCCAATTTGTTGCAGTGTTTCAAGTGCTCCTCAAAACCTGCAGAATCACCAGGGCTTTCAGTTAGTAATACAGCTGATATCCCTACAACTTGTGCATTGAATCGGCTAATAACTTACAGTATCATTTTCCACGGAGAAGTCTTGTCATCATATTCCTCATGCTTTCAATTCAAGTATTGCTCAAATCAACCCAAATTTCTAGTCATGAACAGACACCCTGTTTGTTTGGAGGCAACCAGCATATCATCCATAGAGAGAAGCAGAACAATGTTTATAGCTCCGGTGTAAAAAGTTATTTCCAACCACATGCCACATCCAGGCAGTTCACAGGACTGAGCCTGGGAGGACCGTGCTTCACATCCTCCTTCACAGTATTAACATTCCTTTTCATAGGAAGTAAAAAAAAATGGGAAAAAAATACTTCCTAAGTGTCTTTTACATAGACCTGCACCACACAGAACTTCTAAAACCATCATCATGGGATGCTACGTTACTGGTTCTTGAGGCTTTCTGTTTGCTATTTATCTTCTCCCCTGCCCTCCACCAAAAAAAATCCCCAACAAACTAGCAGAAAAATTCTTTGCAACCTGAAGGCCAAAAAGTTACGTGCAACAGAGCTAGCATAGGTCCACACACCAGCATTAGTTCTCAGCAGCATTACACGTTACACAAAGCTCAACTGCAAACAAAGACAAATGAAATTTCCAAAAGCAGAGAAAGTCAAGCCATGATGGGCAGTACTATCAGCTCCTAAATTTAATATACGCTCATTGCCAGACCACTAATTCATTTTGTCTCGCATTCCGTAATCAATGGTGGCTGAAACCTGCTAATTCAGGTAGAATAGCAACTATTCAACTTACAACATGCTGGAACATTAGGACAGCCAGATGGCAGAAAAGACAGACTGAAAAAGAATAATGGCTGGATGTCCTTGGTTGTGTTTTTTTCTGTTGCCTTTTTTTTTTAAAATCAATCTATAGGACGGATTACTCCCAATGCTGGAGTGAAACCTCCACCCCTTCCCTCATCTTCCACTCTCCCGCTGTGGTGCTAGGAAAGGGTGTATCCCCAAAGGGAAGCTTGTATTCTTCTCTGAAGTTATGGACAAGATCTGTGCTTCAGGACTGCCCCAGTCATCCTGTGCAAAGGGGAGAAGGGATTAATCTCCCAGTGCCAAACACAAATAACCTGAAGAAATGTCTGTAAGCCCTTTACTTTTAAAAAAAAATTCCCCTCCAAATATGCCCACTTTAATTACACACAAGTTTCTCATCCTTTTTTCCAATCTATGATATTTGTCTCAAGGCAGCAAGTTTGAAATGAATTATTGAAAAGATAAATTTTCAATTCGTTGCATAACCACATTTGTCTCATTACAGAAAGGGCACACAAGAACATCTAACTAGTTTTTACAGCACACTTTAATTAACCTTAATCACATTCTCCTCTCCCTAGTATTTTCCCTTTCCCTCCGCTCCCCCCCTCGCATGGATACTCCTTCCAACACCTCTGCAGCATGGTTTCAAACTGCCTTCTAAACAAAACCTGAATCACACTATTTGAAATGAGAGCAGTATCCCTGGCATACACGCTATTAAGTGTAGAATAGCTTTCTGGTCATTCCCTCCCATTTTTTATTCCCTCTCCTGAACCAGCTTTCAGTTAGTGACAGGTCTTCATGTCTGTCCCGTAACTTCTCATTATTCCTTCTGACGAGCTAACAGTAATCTTCTTAAATGGATCCAAGATTTTATTCCTCCCTGGGTGGCAGAGGATGTTCTACTCTTGAAGACTTCATATTAGTTTGACATTATCGTATGATCAAGAGAGCTTGTAGCAGTATACCTTGTGCATGTACAGCTGTTTCCTTTGGAAAGACTTCAAATGCCTTAACCATACATTAACGTGAATGTTTACAAATTCTCCAGGAGGTAGGAAACCTTTGCACAAACAGACTGATTAGTTAGCCAAAGAGACACAGCGAGTGGGGAGCAGGACCGGTTTCCTGACAGCATCCCATAATCTAAATTTTCACAACTGACTCAATTACTTACTCAGATCCTGAAATGCAGCCAATTTTAGAATTTACCTAAATTCTTGTCATAAGATTGCTCTTATTTTCACAGATTTCACAGGTACAGTTGCTGATCCTAGAGATTTAAGTTTTCTTTTTTGCCACCTTTTACCCACTTCAGAAAGCAACCCATTGCATATGTTACTGTCCCTGTTCCTGTAGTTATGACTGATACAAGGAAACAATTTTATATCTAAGTGATCTCCTTTACTTTTTCTGATTAGTCTTCACAAATACACACACACACAAAAATCCGCGTGCTGTTTATTGTCATCTGTATAAGAGCCTTCTGTATCAACAGCAATTACTTCCAGTTTTCAAGCTGTCTCTTATCACCTGGAAATATAACAGAAAGGTAAAGAGTCCAAAGGCAGATGCCAACGTGGCATGCCTGACATAATTTATTTCAGAGCTGTATTCCATAAACAATAAGCAAATCAGAGGGAAAAGGAACACACCAAAATCTTATTCCTGTAACCAGCAAACTAGACTACAACTCTTCTTAATACTACATGCTTTAGCCCACGTTATTTTCCTGCCAAATGCTCAGTCTTTTTTCTACCTACACTCTTCTTATCACCGTAATAGCAAAGAATATGACTTGGACTCTTTTACTAACTCGTCATGGCTTATTGCCAAGTGTTCTGGAAAGCACTTTAAAATTTGCATCTTTCTCAGTATTTCCAAGTGTAAAACGGGGCTAATACTTCCCTGCCCAGTAGCAGTACTGGGGGGATAAAGGACGCTGAATGAAAGCTACTGATGCATTATGTAGTTGATGGGGGGAACAACAAAGCAAGACCCAGGATACATGGCTAAAAAAAAGCTGCACAAAAAGCTGCATGCTTTCCTGGTGGCACAGAGGAGCACAGTGCAGTGGAAGGACCTTCTTTCAGGTAGTGGAACAAATTTTGGGAGGACAAGGTGTGGGGGGAATCAAACTCCTGGAGAACAAGACTAAACACCCACCCTTTCCATAGGAAAGGGCAAATCCCTAACAAATCCTTGGAAAAAATCTTACTTGGAAGGGGAAGTTCCTAGCATTGACTCCACCTTTACCAACATATGAACAGAAACCATAAGGCTGTCCTGTGCAGGAAGGACTACGCAGGCTCCTCCTCATACAACCCCGACACACCCCAGACCTACTGCATCCAGCCCCCACTTTTCCAACAACACATCTGGATCATGTGGCCCTTGAATAAAGTGCTATATAATAATGCAGCCACTGGGCATCAAACAGTTGGATTTCTTTTGAATGAACCAAGGAAATCTATGTTTGAACCCAAATGGTGGAAGCTTGGGAAGGAAACAAAACCAGACTCTCTGCACGCTTCTAATACTGGTATTCAGCAGAACACCATTCTTCAGTGCACAAGACACACTGGAGGCCCTGTGTCCACGCAACAGCAAGCCTGTATTTTTTAGCTATTCCAACCAGTTGAGAGAAGGAAGGATGATGGAAATGCTGCCTTGATTTGTTATTTGAGGGACATGAACCAGAAGAGTAAACTAAATGGAAAATCTTCTTAAGGGCACAGATGAATGGTTCCACACCCAAGTGCTGAATGAACTCCTCTCCAAAAGAAATAATACTTCTGCTGAAATACGCTCTTCTGACAAGAAGAAACACCAAGTCTCAGAGGACTAGAATAATTAAAAAAAAAAAAAAAGGCCAAGCCACCTATTTTAAGACTAAGTTCCCCTAGCGATACTAGAATAACTTTAAATTAAGCAGACCAAGCTGTAAATACAGAGCAGGCTACCAAGAAATTTCAGTGAGAGAAGACTTGAAATGCACCTTTGTGCCACACCAGCTATCAGCTGTAGCAGAGCCACCAAAACACTTCCATACAAAAGGGCAAAACGCACCATGTATCAGTAAGTCTGCACAGCAGTTAGGAACATGAGGCAATAGGGAAAGAGACAGCATGGCTGCCTCCGGCTCCTGAAGAGTCCAAAAACTTGATCCTGTGTATGCAAAGTGCTCAGGTACTTCTAGGTATTATAGAGAAACCAGACAGTGAGAATACATTTTAAGAGGAAATGTTACCACTCACTAAAGCAACTTTGAATGTAAGGACTACTTAAAAACATACACAAAACTGTTTCTAAGCGCTGATAACTTTGAAGATGCTATCTAGTCAGGGAGGAGTATTTCCCAACCTTTCTGTGACCAAGCTCCCCTTCGGGCAGCTGGCAAGGCTCCGCATTGCACGAGCACAGCTGCCACCCGCTCAAGACTGCTGCCACCATCCCTGCACCACAGCCACCCGGCTTCCCAGTCCCAACAGCATCAGGCCCGAAAACCAGGTTAATATTCCCCGCTAACTTGATCCAAAGCCACTCAGGGGTCTCTGCTCCCCATGCCCTCCTCTAGGAGTACAATACAGGCACACAAGAGCTATCTCCATACCACTGGTCTGGTGCACTAACACACCACTCCACATGCACTTTTCTCAGTCCCAGTTGCAGGAGATCGTGGTTCCCGGAGCTTCACCCAAGCAACCACTTCCATGGCCGTTCCAAGAAACCTGTATGGAAACCAAATGCCTTCCCATCCCCACAGCTTCAATAGCTCCTTACTGAAGGCTTCTTCTGATCTTAGTTTCCTGATCCACAGGACGAGACAAGAAAGGAAAGAGACCCGCTGTGATACAGAGAAGGGAACAGACATCTCCAAAGAGGCAGGTGCTCCTTCAGTCAACAACAGCACCAGAGACTGAGTATTGTCAGCCCATGGCCTCGTTCAGCTGGGCTCTGTAATTTGCCCATATTACATTCATGCTTTGCTAGCTATAGCTGCCATAAAGATCAACTTTTTCAGCTGTTGCAAGCTGCAGATCTGGGGCAGGAGAGGTGTTTAAAAAGAATAAGCACACACCTTCTCCTCTAGTCTAGACCAGGCATTTGGCAGCAACCCAGTGCAACCTAATACGCCCAGTACAAGGAGCAAATTGCCTGGTAGGGACAGCCCTGTACATCGACACACAGCTCTGCAGCACTGACATCCCTATGTACGAAAACCAAAATGGGTAGAAAAAAACTCCAGTGCAACCAAACAAAAGCTTTTTTTTTTCCCCCCTTACTTTCTTTTTCTATTTTTTTTTCCTCTGGGCCAATTTAGTTGCAACATAATCTATCACCCTGGAAGCTCAGTGTGCTTTTCACAGGGAGCCATGCTGCACAGTCATTGTGGCTGTCTCCCTAATCACAGGTGATGTAGCGGTAAGGGACTCATGTCCCCCATGAACACCCTTACAACAGAAAGACCAGGCACGCTAGCAATGAGCTGGGAGTCCTTTCTGCATCTCAGTGACATTTTCATCACCATAACTGGCTACGAGTTGAATATCCCAGGAAGCAAACCCTAAAAATAACTTCTTACAACAAGTCAGCCAGTCCCCCGGCAAAAGGGGAGGGAACATTGCTTATACATGGTTAGCAGAATTCGGTTATTACAAGAGGGACAACAAATGCTCAGGCAAACAGGAGAGGCAGAGAGGAAACAGAGGAGGAAAAACAGGTGGTGAATCACACACCAATTTCTCCTGTGTCACCAACGACTGTCAATAGGAGATGCTTTTCCAGGTGAAAATAAGGAAAGCAGAAACCCAGAACACTTTTAAATGCAGTGAAGGAGGGAGCCTTCCTTGCCTGCTAAGCACCAGAGTGAAAACAAGCGTGCACTCTCTCCAGCTACAGCCACCTTTAAGGAAGGCCCTGTGGGGCTCCCCTCCAGCTCTGGCCCATGGAGCTCCAGGTATCCCTGAAGGCATCACGCTCCCAGCTCCTTAACTGTAGAAACCACGGAGGACTTTCTTCATCAGAATATCCTCAGAAACTTGTGGTTGGGGAGCCAGCAAGCAATCCTGTAAGCGCTCTCAGGCAGGGCTGATACCCAGGTTGCTGCTGCACACTGGAGAAGCAGCGGGGCAGGGGAAGAGCACAACAGCGAGCCACCTGCTCCTCGCCTGTGTGCTCAAAGCCACACGCTCCCTGGCAGCCTCCCTGAGATGCACTTGACCCTCACAGAGCTCCCCCTCAGACAGCACAGCTGCCCCACTTGCAGCAGGGCTTCCACAGCACATGTCCCTTCTCCTCCTCCTCGTACGAAGTCACTCAGCAGCAGTCCCCAGCCTGCCAGGTATGACACCTGCACAGCCGTGGCACTCCAGCTGACTCCACCACCTGTGGGCTTCCTCCATGGCATCACAGCATCCCCACAGGTCACCGGCATCATCCCCTTGCACCAGCCAGTGATCGCTCTGACAGCGATGGAGGAGGGGGGGACAGTAATAAACTTGCGACTCCTGAGGCCTCTGTGCGCTTCTGAGTCATGTGCAGAAGCTCACAAGCTTCGAATTGTAACAGGACATCCTGTGTGAGAAGGGAGTGTGCAATAAAGACATCCTGACAGGATCGGCCCTAGGCAAACACCTGGTTAGACTCTGTGGTGGAGGAGTGAGGAGGGGAAAAGCATGACAGGATTTTCCAGTCCCAGGACTGCTGCCCCTTGTGCTTTTCCACACGTTTTCCAGCTCCTGAGCAGCTGGTGCAGACACAAGCACAGAAAGGAGGGGCTCCTAGCATCAGCACCGTGCTGCCATCCCTCTCTCCTCCTCCTGCAAAAAGTCTTTCTGAACAAGTTTCCCTGTGCTGTGGGGAGGACCCAGCCACAACTGCAGACACCGGGCTCGCTTGCACTCCCTCCCTCTTGATTTACAGAACTTCCCCGCTAACAGCTGCATTGCAGATGAACCCTCTTAAAGTGGACATGCAGTAAGCGAGACAGCAGGGCACAGAGCTGCTCTGGAGACGACGCAGCCATACCGGTGACCTCCCTGCCGCACACACAGCGCCTGCGACCCGTCCAAGAACTCCAGAGACTCTGCCTCGATCCCGCTACGCACAGGGGGTCCTGAAATGCACAGCTTAACAAAGAGAAAACCCACTAAGCAAGCTCATTTCTGGACACAAGCTCCTTTCTTCCCCCCACCAGCTGATCACATCAGGTGCCGGTGGGTTTGGATGAACCAGCTAAATAAATATCAGCCCACAGCTGGTTAGCAGACAAGGTAACAGCATGGCAGGGAGGCAGGTCTCAGCAGTGCCAAGTCACTGCAACGCAGGACCCAGGAATTCAGAGATGCAGAAGGAAGAACGTAAATTCCTTTGGCTCAGTCAAGCTGCATGTTTCCTTGTTCCCAAGCCGGGTCCCACCACCCCTTCAGATAAGCTAACTGCACCAGTGAGACCTGAGTTTTGTTTCCAAGATGGGGAAGGAGTTTTAGCTGTGTTTTTCAAACAGGAAAAAACTTCAGCAGTTAACATTCCGTATTTCATCAGGGACATGAGCAGGCTGAAAAGCCTAGGAAAGCTAAGAAACTTCTTGAGCATTTGTGAGGTGGTGTGAGGGAAAGCTTTTTAAGCTCAGCTTCGGTACTACTGAAGAAACTAAATGTACACAGCCACAAAGAGTTAACGAGGCATAATGCGCTTCCTTAAAGCTGGGTAACCAGCTCTGCAGCAACATAAACGGCTAGCAGCAGCCAGAGTCACCTGGACTTGTCAGCAATATTTGATAATGGTTATCAAAAAAGCAAACTACCTTGTTCCTCTTTTTCACATCTCTGATGCTGAACTTGGCTGCCTGGAGAAGACAAACAAGTGCGTTATGAGAGCTCGACTCCCATTCTGCTGCTGTAGAAGTGCTTCCACACAAAGGACGAGCCGACCAACACTTCACTTCTCTACATCATCCTATTAAGTGCAAGTGCAATTCAGACAGACGGAGAAGGCTGTGGATCATTGCTCTGCACTGATCAGGCAACACTGAAAATTTTAATCCGGGCAACTTCATAACAAGCAGTAGACGCAACACAATATCCTAATCTGCAGAGCTGGCAGATTCTAGGCCAGATGACACACAAGTCAAACAAAAATGGGCAGAGCTGGAAGTCACTTCTCAGTCCTACAGTCCAAAAATCAGAAATATTTAAAGTAACACAAGAGCTATGAATCACTACTTTAACTTGCACAGAAGAAGCACATCCATCACGATCGAGCTTTGTCTCTGCAGTAGCACCAGTTATAAAATAAAGCTGTGGAACTTCAACTCTTCTAATCTCTCCAACACAATCTCAACAGAGGACATTCGATACCCAAAGCTTACATGAAGAGGCCCCAAGGCAGGCAAAATTGAATTTAACAGCATGCCAACTCTTCGGGCAAACAAGAGAAAGAACTCCTGCTTGGCATCACCAGGCTAAACTCTCTATCAGCCTCCAAGAACAACCTTCCAGCAAGTCCCTGTGGGTTACAGGGGGCACTAAAGACAACTTCCTTCTTCCACATGTATTGTTTCCTCCAGCCACCCTGGGTGATTTCTTGGCCCAT
>VYZM01005898.1:6527-32507 GCA_013398915.1 Dromas ardeola
ATTCCAAGCAAAGAGGTGCTGTATCAGAAAGAAGACTCAGACAATAAAGTTTTTCATGATGGTCAGAAATGGGCCCAAGAGAACTTTTCATCTGTTTTCTCTTTTATTGTCTGTCAGTGTATCTGACCCCTAAACACTTTGTAGTTACAGCTTGAAGTTTACTGTTAGCTAGTTAGCTGCTGCAAAGGGGGAAAATGCTCTTTCCAGCCCTTTGCGTATCTGGATCTTGAGTGTGAGTTCTTCCTCTAAATGCAAGTTTTTAATCAAAGTTCTAGCCAGCCTATCATGTGATTTTTCTGAAGTAATGTTTTGGGATAATAATGCAGGGACCCCTAATTTGCAAGGCTTTGTTTATAGGCTTGTCTATGTTGAGAGTGCCGTCAGCAGTAATTCAGCCTCATATTTTTACACAGACCTTGGAAGTCTTAGTTTTCCCTGTTGAGAGAAATCTAAATCCTTGGAGTAACAGCGTTATTAGTAAGCAAAACCTTGCACATTTTGAAGTAATTTACATTTGAAATTCATTACATGCTTGTGTTTTGTTTTTAAATTAGCCTTAAAATGAATGTAATTTCTTAAAATGAATCATTTCTTTAGGAAAAAAAATGATGAATTTATGCACTTAGCTGTTGCTTTTCATTACTTGCCTTTTCCTGGGTTTATTCTTTCCATATCATTCTGTGCTTTATGTTAAGTTAAAGCTTAAGTCCATACTTCAGTTGATACTTTTTTCAGTTTTGTGTGTGGAGTTTGAAAATAACCTTCCAAGAAAAAAGTTTTATATCACATGCATAGAATATAAGCACTTCTTAAAACCAGAGACCAAAAGGATGGCTTACATTTGTTCTCTATGGGATGGTTGCCTGCTGATGTGTTTAAATGGTGAAAACATGATAGCGAATAGCAACTGGGAGATTTTGGAGACTGTAGTAAATCAAACTAGTAACAAGGAGCACCTGATCTAACCTTCCTGTGAAAAAGGGAGAAACTCTTGAAATAGCTATTTGAAAGATAAAATAAATCAGTAGNAGATGACTTTTAAAGGTTCCTTCCAACCCAAACTATTCTATGATTCTATGAAAAGAACTGTATTTTTATTAAGTTTTCAAATTTGATCATGCAGTCTTCTAGGGGTCAATGATTTGTGTGGCAAAAGATGTTCAATTAAGCAATAAATGCTAAAGGTTCTGTAGATGAAATTGTGACATAATCCATATCTGCTCATCCTTTTCTGTTGGATCAGGTAACTGAATGACATGATGAGCAGAATGTAGTAAAAAAATAGCCGGTAATATACAAGATTTTTGGAATCCAAAGCTGCTCTACCAGTATTGGTTTCAGAAAAAGGAAACAGACTGGAAAACATCTCTTATGTGACTGAAAATACAAATGGAAAATCAAGTGGCTGAATTAGTCATTGTATTGCCTGTTCAAATGAATGTTACGTTACTTTTATTATACTCAATTTTTATTCAACTTACGAGTGTGCAGACTTGGCAACTCCGATTACGTTACTTTGTCGCATCTAAGCGTACAGGCTTTTTCAAATCATCCCTTAAGTGAATAAAATCTCTCAGTACATTTTGTAAAATAGATTTAAGGTACCTTTTTTAGAGAAGGCTTGAATTCTTCTGTTTCATCACTGCGTTAACAGAACAGTGAACACACACAAAAAAAAAAAGAGTAGAATTTTTCAGCCTCCTGTCCTCCTGGTGTATATACTGTATTTGCATTTTACGTTTCTTTGTAGACCTTAACCATGTATTTTATGATAATGCAAATATTGAGCATCTTAGATCTTCTAAATACACTTTTTCTGTATATTTCGATCAAAGCTATTATATTTAAAGAAAAATGATCACAGGAAAGCAGAGATCCATTGTAACTTCCAAACTATTTATTTGAGCTGTGGTCATTTACCATCTTAAGAAAAGCTGTACAGTCAAATCCTTTCATGAGGAGCTGCCATGTAGTCATTGATCTAAAATTGAGAATCCAATCCATTGTAGGTAATATGATTATGAGACTATGAATTTAATAGGTGGTGATTTTGGGTAAGAGTATGAGTCTTAATGGATTGCCATTTTGGATAAGCTGCTTCCTTCCCTGGTAGTTACTTTTCCTTGTATCTTGTGATATGAGGAACAGCTGAGGGAACTGGGGTTGTTTTGCTTGGAGAACAGGAGGCTGAGGGGAGACCTTATTGCTCTCCTGAATCTACCTGAAAGGAGGTTGTAGCAAGGTTGGTGTTGGTCTCCTCTCCTAATTAACAAGAGTTAGGACGAGAGGAAATGACCACAAGTTGTGCCAGGGGAGGTTTAGACTGGATATTAGGAAAAAAATTTACACTGGGTTATCAAACATTGGAACAGATTGCCCAGGGAAGTGGCTGAGTCACCATCCCTAGAGATACTTAAAAGATGGGTAGACGTGGTGCTTAGGGACATTTCCCTAAGTTTAGTGGTGGTTTTGGCAGTGCAGTTAATGATTGGACTCAGTGATCTTAAAGGCTCCTTCCAACCTAAACGATTTTACAGTTCAGTTAACTGTTTTTGAAAAAATACTTGTTAAGTTCTGATAGAGGGTTTTACATATAGGGACAGTGATGTATGCATGATTACACATAGTACAGTATGTAAAACAGTACACACTAGGGAGAAATAGAGTTTTATCTTGGTTAAGCTCTGGAACTTGTCTTTTTAAAAATAATATTCTGAATATGGTTTTGTTACTTCATTTTAAATATCAAGCTTTATAATTATAGGGAATATTGTACCCTATTGCCCAGTTTTACTATTACATTCCCCAACCACCACAGGCAAACAGCATTGAAAAACTGCAAGTTTTTCAAACCACTATTACAGTGGAAGAAAGAACCAAAATTAGTATGTAGACTGCAGTGTTTGATCACAGAACCTCAGAAAGGTGAATGTTCTATGGAATCATTGAAGGACATTTACAACAGATTCCTACAATCATTTTAGGCATGGTGGAGAGCATTTGAAGAGTAAGACTATGTTGGGTAAAATGCCAAGATGGTTGTTTTAAGATAAGCCGTAGCTTTGAAAAACTCATAATAATTGAAATTTTTAAATGCTTCTTAATGGTCTGCTAATTTTTGGTGGCAAAAAGTAATTTATATTTAATTTTTTAATTTCTGATACTTAAACTTTATTGAAAAATTAAAAAGTATTAATTCCTGAAATTATTTTTAGTTTTTGGAAAGCTTGAAAGGAAAAAATGAACTAAATCTACAGACAGTAGCACAAGGACTCACTATAAAGCTTGTATGTGGTAGTTTCTTCAGAATCAGAACTCAATTCTCAAATACATGCTTGATCTATTCATCTAATCTGGCGGACAGTGTGCTAATAGCCAGGAACATCTAAAGTTCCTAGAGCAAAGGAGACCTAGTTTGATCGTCTCGGTGTTGCTAAGCCAGCATGGTCCCACTTCACTGCTGTTGGTTTCTTTTTTATGTTTTACACATATATCTTTGTAACATGCAAAAGCAGATTTTTGAAACTATACTTAAATTTTTTTGGTATGGATAGTCTGTACAGTAGATGTCCATCACGAAATATGAGATATGCTGCAAAGTAATATAATTAGTCTGTGAAACTATGTTAGATGCCTATGAAGTACACTCGCATTAGGCAAGTGTAGGCTTTAAAGTCATAGTTTTGTGTCAAATTGATAAGCATATACTCTGCCAATCTTCCTATCTAACACCTTCCCCAATGCCCCAAAACATGTCTCACTAGTGCATTGGTACGTCTTTCAATTTTGGGTAGAGGTATTAAATTCTAAAGAAATGCTGGTGTTCGACAATTTCCCCGTTTTTGTCAAAATTGCAAATTGTTTGTGTTACTGAAACTTGATGTAAGCAGCAGTTTTGCAAACAGTATATAGCTAGATGATTTCCTTATATCGTGAGATAAAAGCATGGGTTTACTTGCCTTTAACATGTAAATGTTTTTTCAAGGAACACAGAGGAGGCAGGCCAAGAGTGTTTTGTTCTTGTTTGTGCTTAAAGGGATTAATTGCCTTTTCTTTGACTACTGTTAAATGTTAATTTGACTGCTGTCCAGGGATTTCACTTGGTTCCCCTGTCAGGATGGGGATAGGAAATAAGATTTTGATATCTCTCTTCAAACAGATAAAGCTGTTACTTTGCTAAAAGGATTCTGTCATAAATATGGATTATTAATACTACTATATATGTACTATTAATATTTTCATTTGACAGGAACAATGAAAATTTCTTTCAAATGAGTAGAAACCAGTTTATGGACAAAAGATGGCTTCTTTTTCATGTTTTCCGGTGATTAAAAACTGCTGTGCTAGTTGTTTTGTGGGAGGAAAAAAACCACACGAGCAGTGCTCATTTCTATTGTATGGGCAATTGATTATAAAATTAGTGAAGTCTCTCTGGCAGCTCTATTTGGTTTATGATAATTCATAACAAACTAGTAAATGCATTGTATATTTTATAAAACTGATGAAATCTTAGCAATTGTTCTCCTTACAGCACTCTGTGGCATTTTTGGCCCTAGTAAAGAGTGCAATTTTGATGTGCAAACTGGTGAAATCATTCTGTGCAAGTGGATTGCTTTCAGCAATAGTGAGCTTAGCCCTTCTGCATATTATCAGTTCTGACTTTATGACCAGAAGCCCATGTGCAGTTGTCTTGCAATAGTTGAAATTATCTTTCAGAGCAGCAGACCGTCTTTCTATAGAACTGTGGTTTGTGGTGGGACCAACTACTGTTTCTTTGTAAGAGAAGTGTGGGATTTTTCTGTGCACAACGTCTCAAGCTTTGTAAGAAAAGTCTGGCTCTTAGTTTCAGTAAATGGCATGACACACTACATCCATTTCGAGCTTTTGACATACTAAACTGTTCTTGTTTAATGGATGATTTGCCATGGTGAGCAATGGACTTAGGTGACTTGATTAGGAAAACAAAACTTTTCCCTTTTGCAAAACATTCTACCAGTAAATTTACTTGTGGAGAAAGTTTGCATTATAGTACCTCGAGCTTCTTCCTCCAGTGTTTCTTTGTTCCCATTTCTTTGTTGATATATGTCTTTTTTTTTTTTTTTAAACTTTGTTGCTCAGAATGTCTTTAATGCTAGCCAAGGAGTAAGGGATTTGGACTTTTTTTCATGGACTTCCAAAGCTTTACCCCCTAAGGTGAGTGTAAGTGACAGGAACAGTCACACTGTACTCATGTTTTCAGATTGTACCTTATGACTCAACTTCACACTAAATATCCTTTGAAATCTGTTTTACTTTGAATTATTTTTACAGGAAATAGAGGGTTTGCATAGAATGCTGTATCTGTGTCTCTTCCTTTAGGATAAAAAAAAAACCAACAAAATACCAGGGCAGATTATTGAATTTTCCTTAATTCATAAGTAGCACTCTCCTTTTTTTAACGAACCAGATGAGAAATTTGGAGAGATGACCTAGTAACATAATAAAGGCTTTCATTCTCTTTTTGATGCAGAATGTACTAGTAATTTTTTTCTGTTACTGGGGGTTACACATTATGTTGCAGCATCTAATAAGATGATACATTTGTACGAGTAAAGCCACAAATATTTAATAAGCACTCAGCCAATTCATAATCTTTTTTTAAAAAATTATACCATTATAGGAACAAGTTATGTTATGTACAGTTAAGCAGTTTAAGTTATCTACAAAAGTGCTTTTCTAAATCTCTTTGCAGACTTATAGTGATTGTGAGATCGAGTTTTTTTTCATATGAACTTTGTAATGAAGATGACACTCAGTGTTGTACATATTGGTTTAAAGACCTAAAAACTTGTTTTTCACTGAGTCTTTTCCCCCAAAATAGCAAACTGTATTTTAATATCAAGACCTAGACAATATTCAAACTGTCTTTAAAACATACAGAATATTTTTTTTCCTTGAACCAGTTTACCTCAGCTTGCATTAACTTGCTTTGAAAGTTATGTATTTACAGAACAGATTCATTTTTGTATAAAGGTTTCTTGGAAAGACACTGTGGGCATAGTGCACAGACTTCAAAATGAAGAAGCTGAAAATATGATAAGTAAAGAGATCAGAGGAAATGGCATTAGTTAAAAAGGAAATAACATAAGCAGATTTTGGGTTTCAAACTGATAGAAGGAAGTTTTCTTTTACACAGCAGGAAGGGAATTCCTGGAAGGTGTTGTTGCAGGAGATTGTGGAGGCAGAAAGTATCAGCACATTCAGAAGAAATTAAACAAGTTTATAGAAATCAGATTCATAAATAAGCACTAAAGAAAATAGGGCATGCCCTCTAACATCAGTAATAAAAATATTTTAAATGTTGTTGGTGTATAAGGGACAGACCATTAGTAAAGACTTGAATGTTAGTTCAGCAATGGCAACAGGAAATGCCATTTAGAAGACAACATACTGGACTAGCTGAGCCACTGGCTTCATCCTGTAGGGCATTACTTAGTCCTTAACTTTCAGATGTTCTTTTAAAAGCACCTATGACTTGCATTGTAAGCATAATAGAGCTCACTGCTGCTTCTCACTTGCTTTCTTCTGATATAAATGTGCGTTATGTTACTCCCATCCCTCATTTTTCTGTACAATAGCCTATGGCTGGCTGAAAAATCTATGCTAATGTATTTCTTCTTCTTTTAGTAAGTATCAATTTTTCTTGGTAGGAAACTCAAAACCTTTTTTTTTTATTTCAGATTTGGGTATATATTTCATCTGTAATTGGTACCAGGTGAAATAAATTTGTAGGCCATTTTTATTGTCATAATGAAAATAATAAATATGCACTAATATTTTCATGTGCATTTAAGAATCTGCGGTGTTGCTGTTACTCTTTGTCATAATTTTACCTTTACTCTCAATTAACAATGTATTCTAAATGTGAAATAAAAAAAGAAGCGTATCATTTGGAAAGAGATAATATTCAAATTCCCTTTACATAGCCCCAGACTTTTTCACAAAATTTCACAAATACAGCAGGAGGAATGAGTGTGTATCCTCATAAATGTCAGTATAAAACAAGGTTTAGTGAAAGCAGCTAGAGTAAATAATTTCTCTAATGGTAGATATGAGATATTCCTTTTATATAAATGGTTACATTTATACCACTTTTGTTTCGAGAGTAATATGATGACTTTTCAGTTAATGTGCAATTTACTAGTAGATAGCTGTTTATCGTTGCACGCTAAAATTAGCAATGTAACTAGTATCTCTCTTAGCTCTGAAATTTAGCTATTGTAGTCTTGAAATAAGTATTTCTTATCTAAAGAGTTCAAAGGTATTATTAATAGGTTTTGTTCTGTTTGTTTTGTTTTGCCTTTTTTTTTAACTTCTCAGGAATCTAGGTCTAACACTGATGATTTTTTCAAAGACCTAAATTCACACTGCCCACAGGAAGCAGTGATGCAAGAACAAGATATGCCATTCCTTCGAGGTGGACCTGGAGTGTACAAGGTAGTGAAGACTGGCCCGTCAGGTCACAACATCAGAAGCTGCCCTAACCTTAGAGGTATCCCAATTGGAATGTTAGTTCTGGGAAACAAAGTCAAGGCAGTGGGCGAGGTATGGATCCTTGTAGCTTCAGTTCATGTCTTCATAGATACCAGTATATAACAGTAATAAGCACAACAAAAGAACAGGTTTGCTTTTCCAACCTTCATGATAAATACTAACCTTTGAGCTTGGTTTATACTATAAATACTAATGCAATTATGTCTTTTTGCCTTTTAGATGTGTGCGTTGATTGGAATAATGTTAAAATTGTACTGCAATTACATATGCTTGCTTGTATATTTCTGTTACAGTATTCCTTACAAAATGATGTTCCTCGTTCTACTTTTTTTGTTGTATTCTTTGAAAGAATTTTGTTCCATTGAAAAAATATTTTTCTAGGACCTAACCAATTAACAAATTATTCTGTTTCTCTGTATGATTGTATTCATTTGTTCAGTTGTTGAACTATTGGTACTATTCCCAATTGTCCAGCTGTGGTGTTTTATGGTTAAGATGGGCTTAAGGATGAAGTGTGTCATGCTATTTCCTACCTATAATGTCAGGAACAAAATTAGTACTCATACAAACTTTTCATATATAACTTGGTATTATAATTCTACTGTTGCAGCCACCAATAGAAAGGCGTATTTTGGTGAATATCTCCTTCAAGCTTGTTTGGATGTTCTAAAGTTGTGGTGTTGGTGTTTTCCTTCTTCTGAACATAAACAGGTCTAAGATTTTTGGAAATAGACCTAACTGTAAAAGTGCCGTAAACAGTTTTGGTCCTTCAGTCTGCCTCAGCCTGTGGCCTTAATTTAAGAAACTTTTTTTTTTTAACATTTGCTTTGTAGTATAAAGATTGGAATGAGTGTGTTTTTCAAATACTATAATAAGTTGCTGAATCATGCTACTGAATTATCTGAAAAGTCATTAAATTGTGCTTTTTTTATGTGTGTGCATCAGGTGACTAATTCAGAAGGTACATGGGTGCAGATGGATAAGAACAGCATGGTAGAGTTCTGTGAAAGTGATGAAGGCGAGGCATGGTCGTTAGCTAGAGACAGAGGTGGAAACCAGTACCTCCGACACGAAGATGGCAAGTTGTTGTTTTGTTCTGTTTTTTAAATTAACTTAGAAAAAAATAAGTAATCTAAACACAACAAATAAATAAAGAAGCAACTGAGTTTTAAACAGGTATAACATCATTTTAAACTTTTCATTTGAATTACTTGACACAGTTGACTTCAAAGTTGCTTATAAACATTCCGTAAGTGTTTTTAAAAGAACGTTTACAATATTTCCCCATGTTTTCTTCTGTACCACTTACCATATTTTAACTGTCCTTCTTTTAGCTATGGAGATCACTTTTAAATAAGTAATTGTGCATTTTTGTTAGGTTTCTTTTGGTCTACTTTGTCTCTATGAAAAGCAGAGCAGAATTAATTATTTATGTTCCTTTTAATTTTAAGCTTGATAATTCTGTCACAGAGCATCCTGTTAAAAACCTGTTAACATGTTTTTTAGCACTGTATTTAAAATTAACATCAAATTAGTTAATTATTCTAGTTAGGAAAGTATGATTGCATTCTCTTAAAATGCAAAATTTCTGTCCTGATAATTCATGTTCAGATTGGGTAAGACCTAGAAATAATAAAATAAAACATAAACAAAATGTTAGTATACAAAGTTTTGTATTGCCCTCCCCCCCACTCCATCATCCTTCTTGTTTATCTCCCTCTAAAAAGGCTATCATTACTGGTCTAAAATATCTTTCTTTCACCCTGAATGCTTTGTATGAACACCTTGAGGTATTCTGAAACTGTTGTTTCCTTAACAGATAGCCCATCTGGATGAGTTCTCCTATGGGTTTACGGGCTACTTATGTTACCTTAAAAGATGAAACAGGGAGCGACCTGTCAGTATTTATACGTCTAGAGGGAGATCATCCATCCAACCTCCCTGTCAGTGTAGATTCAGCTCGATCAGGTTACTCAGGCCCTTGTCTAATCAACTTCTCACTATCTCCAACCTCTCTGGACAACCTGTTACTGGTATTTGATTACCTTCATGGTGAAGAGTTTTCCTAATACCAAATCACAGTTTCCTATCCTGAAACTTTTGTTTATTGTCTCTTGTCCTATCACTGTGAACCTCTGAGGTGAGTCTGGCTTCATCTTCCTTGAACTCTTCAATTAGGTAGTTGAAGGGAGCAATAAGATCTCATCTTAGCTTTTTCTTTGTAAGACTGAACAAACCCAGGTGTCTCAGCCTCTCCTTAGACGTTATGTGCTCTACTGCCCTGACTGTCTTGGTGGCCTCTGCTGAACTCATGTCAGTCTGTCTTCTGATGGGGAGCCTGAAACGGGACACAGCACCCCAGCTGTCCAGCGTGTCCCTCTTGTCTTTACAATCTCCAGTAAAAATGATTGTGAATCTTCATTAGCATGATTTTGTTACAGGTATTCTCAGGGAGAAACATTTAAGGTTCTTCCATTGATAAGAAAATTTTGGTAGAGTTCCCTAAAGGCTGGGGTTTTTTCCAGCTCACTTCAGGAGTTAGTTTCTTCAAGCTGCCTTTTTTTTTTTAATTTCACCATGTATTTCTCTGTTTTCTGGATAAATCTGGACGTCTTCAATTTATTATCTTCCCACTCTGTTTATGAGATCTAATGCATCCATTTTCCAAAAGATGTCTTCATGGAAAACCTCCACCTTCGCAGTCATATTCTGGTTGTGTTTTTAGGCAGAACCTATTGTCAGCCTCTTCCATGTTCATTATAACAGACTCTTTGCCCTTTTTCTGGCTTGGACATTTTGTGCTGGAAGTTACTTCACACCTAGACACTCTGATAACTATCATCACATTACCATATTAAAAAAAAAAAGTAATTCCTTGCTAATATGTAAGTATTTGCTGTAGGCTGCTGCTGCTTGACTTTAAGGTATAAAACACTGTGCAAAGGGGAATAACCATGAGTTTTTCATAAATTGTGGAAGTTGGGAAGAAAAAAAGTGTTTCCTTAATACTTAGCACAGTATCTTTTTTGAAGTCATAAATTCTTCATTTTTAGTTATGTCTGGTAACATCAAGTTCGGAAGTGCTCAAAGAGCTCAAGTAGATTCTAGAAACTAAGTAGTTGTGAACTGGAACAATACCTTAATGTTGAAAGCACACATACTCAATAATCACACAGAATGGTAGGGGTCGGAAGGGACCTCTGGAGATCATCTCACCCCCCTGCCAGAGCAGGGTCACCCAGAGCAGGCTGCACAGGAACGCGTCCAGGCGGGTTTTGAATGTCTCCAGAGACGGAGACTCCACCACCTCTCTGGGCAGCTTGTTCCAGTGCTCTGCCACCCTCAAAGTAAAGAAGTTCCTCCTCATGTTTAGGTGGAACTTCTTATGTTCAGGTTTGTGCCCGTTACCTCTTGTCCTGTTGCCAGGCACCATTGAAAAGAGCCTGGCCCCATCCCCCTGACACCCACCCTTTAAGTATTTATAAGCATTGATGAGATCCCCCCCTCAGTCACCTTTTTTCCAGACTGAAAAGACCCAAATCCCTCAGCCTTTCTTCGTAAGAGAGATTTTTCCAGTCCCCTAATCATCTTTATAGCCCTTGGTACCCTCTCCAGTCGTTCCTTGTCCTTCTTGAGGTGGGGAGCCCAGAACTGGACACAGGACTCCAGGTGTGGCCTCACCAAGGCAGAGTAGAGGGGGAGGATGACCTCCCTCGACCTGCTGGCCACACTCTTCTTGATGCACCCCAGGATGCCATTGGCCTTCTTGGCCACAAGGGCACATTGCTGGCTCATGGTCATCCTGTTGTCCACCAGGACTCCCAGGTCCCTTTCCACCGAGCTGCTCTCCAGCAGGTCAGCCCCCAACCTGTACTGGTGCAGGGGGTTATTCCTCCCCAGGTGCAGCACCCTACACTTGCCCTTATTGAATTTCATAAGGTTTCTCTCCGCCCAACTCTCCAGCCTGTCCAGGTCTCTCTGTATGGCGGGCTGTTAACTTCATCATTTTCTATCCTAATACGAGGCTGTTTGCTTTTCCAGTAGAAAATAATTTCTCTGAAGTTAATAAATTTAGCAGTGTGCAAAATTGTAGATTCAAGACTACTTCTTTTACAGAATAGATATAACCTGCATTTTTTTTGTGTACCTTAAATAGTCTTCTCCAGCTTCAACAATTTATTTATCATTTCATCCTTTCTATATGGAAAATGATTTTTCAAGGTATATCTGTGCTTTAAGACAGAATTCCCAAATTTGGAAGAATTTAAACAAGACCCTTGTGTGAAGATACATCTTCAATGTCTTGGTACTTGATATAATCTTGATTTCTTGATATAATGTACGGTTACTGAGGCATGTCTTCAAGTATATTGGTGTTCTCACAGAAGAACAAAAATGCAAGCTCCAAGCTTTGAGGACGGAACTCTGTAGTGGGATTTTTACAATTGAATGCATTGGGATACCATCTTAGAACTTTCTGATGCAAGTCCTATGCCTTGACATGCCTGGCTTTATTCTTTTCTAGATGAGTCTGTCTTAAAAAAAGTAGGGTGAAGATAGATGACTCTTGTACATCTAGCTAAAACAGTTTCAGTAGTTGTTGATGCAATTACTGAAATACTTCAATCTGTTCAATGTTCCTGATCCATATCAGTACCGAGCAAAACTAATGAGTATAAGCCACATCTGAAAATTATTTAAACTAACTGCTTTTGTTTGCCATGAAATTAATTAGGAATACTCTGTCTTCAGTTTCAATGCTTTTGCTGGAGGGAAATAATTAGCATTTGGAGGAGCTCCAACAAGATTTGCAACTGTCTATATTTTTATCCATAAGTACCATCATTCAGATTGCTTTTGTATTTTCATTATTTAATGAAATTCTCAGAAAGAAGTAGGATTTGTCAGAGCAGAAGTCATACTGAATGCCCAAGTATATAGGTAGATATCCAGATACTTTAGCTGAAACACTACAGCAAGATCTAGAGTTGCCTATATTTTGGAAAAATCTAGATTCTTTCTTTTTTAAATTGAGTTTAAATTTCCAACTTTCTCCCTGATTTTTTTTAAATTTGAGTTATATATGTTCTATAAAAGTTCGTACTATGAATGCAGTTTTGGCCTGAAATACAATTTTCTAAAAATGGCTCTTAGAAGAATTGTGGATTATTTTTTTTTAAATCAAATCTACATTGACTTCAGTACGTTCACAAAAGGAAAAGTTGTTCAAGGTGACAAACTGAGATTTTAACCTGCATTTGGAAGATTTCACATGAATTATTTCTTATAACTTATCACTTGGAATGGTATTTCTGACGACATTGTCAGTAACGTCTCCCTAAATCCAAATAGTCAAGTGGATTCTGTGTCTCATTTATCTTGGCACTTCAGTTGTTGTGGATATTCTGAAAGACCCGAAGTTGCTTTTAGTTGGAGGTCTTTTTAATACCATAGAGAAAGCAGAACTGTAGTACTTGGTATCAGAAAAAAAAAAGGGAAAAACTGTGTGTTGTCTCGTGAGCTAATTAAGGGGGTAGCCAGGATTAAAAGTTTGACTCTGAAAAACTATATTTTCTCTATGCCACTTTGACAAATGAATTTAACAATTGCTGTTCAAGGAATTAACATTGAATGATGTGATGTTACTGAAAAGCAAGTGTCAAGCCTGTTCCTGGGTGGCGTATGATGGCAACGCTGGCAGCAACTCAGTCAAACATAAAACAGTCTGTGTGGTATTAAGTCTTCTGTCTTTTTGTTTCTAGAGCATGAGCTCTAAAGAAGAGAGATGTGCTTTTCTTTCTGAAGAGAATTGAGTGGTAGAGTGCTATCTGTGGAAAAAAAATATCACTCCTTTGTGACTCATCTTTCCAATGTAAATCAATTACTAAGAAGTTCTAATCCTGAAGTGATGTGCTTTTTTTACAGAGCAAGTCCTTCTAGACCAAAATGTTCAGACTCCTCCCCCAAGTCCTTTTTCAATACAAGCTTTCAGTAAGGGGACAAGCTGCAGTAATGGACAAGGGTTTGATTATGGTCTTGGAAATAACAAAGGTATGTTTTTACACTCACATTTCAAAAATGTATGTTTTTCTTAACTTTACTTATATTTTTTTTTTAACTCATTTCCTACTCTTTTAGGCACCATCAGATGTCCTCTCAAAGACATAAGCCCTAGTGCAATGAATTGCAAGGGGTTTTACAAAACATGTGGTTAATGTTGTGACTGCTTTTTTCTCTGCTTTAATTTTGTTCAGTCTAAGTACCCTGTTTAATTTTAAGTTACAGTTGAGGCTTTCTATAGTGGTAGGCACAAAACTATAATGCAGAAATGAAAAATAGATACTTGTAAAACAAGATATGAAAATTATTTGATTAGAAAGCATGGGTTTTAAAATGATCAGAAACATTTATAAACACTTCTCATCTGTATTGACATTTTTAAGTGCCTTTAATGGGATGACAAGATAAAGGATACCGTTTGAGATTTAAGTTGCAAACCTGAAGTTACCTTTCAGTCACATAGGTACCAGTTACAAATGCTGGGAAATAAATAAAACCTTGTTAGTTTTACTGACGTAAAATAACTTTCTTTTAGCTATGATTTATTTCGTTGACGAGATGTAAATATATAAAAGCCATCACAATAAACTCAAGCTGCATGCCTTCTGTTCCTTCATTGATTAGATCTAGAAGATCTAGTAATACAGAAGGGACTTTCGTTGGGGCAGGTGTCCTTGAGAAATAATATTGAAACACGGAGCTTTGTCATTCTGCTCTTACATCGCTGTACTTTGTCTATGCCACTACAAACATGGACATGAGGTGTGCTATGTGTTTTTAACACCAGCATATATTCTTAGTGGGCTCCTCAATAAAATAACTTGATTTAAGACTTGCTTTAAAGGGGAAGAGATGAGGGGAAAAAAATTATTCCTAAATATTCTAGTCTCTTATTTTCATAACATGAAATAATTTTGCATCATTTCACAGCTCTTGACTGCATAAAGAAGCAGTTCACGCTTTTTTTTTTTTTTTGGACGGAGGTTGGAGAAGTTGAAGCATTTTTCTTTTTGTTTTATAGGGTCTTTTATGCAACCCTATTGATAATCATACTCATTTCGAAGTAATGATTGAATCATAAAAGTGGACGTGTTTAAGATGTTCAGTGTGTGAGGCAGTATTGCAGCTTGTCTGTCAATGTCAATTGTGTAATAGTGCAAGTATTATCTATTCTTTTTCTGCAGAAGCATATTAGGAAAAGAATTTTTTTCTTCCTGTGTTGTCCAAAGATAAAATCTTGGAGATCGATATGCTATGTTAACAGGCATCCTAGTTTCTGAAGACACTGTGATTCTTTTTACTATATCCTATCTTAAACAGTTTCTAAGGGTGTTTCTTTGGAATATTACAGTCGCAGAAAGCTTGAAAGCTAATCCTGGCATTGAATTCCATATCATTTTATACGCATTATTCTCTCAACATACCCTCAAGTGGTGATGATTAGTGTGAGACTGTCGACAAGACTTTATTCATTCTGTTGTACTGTAATTCCTTCTGAATTGCCCAAGAATGGAGAGTTGTTGGCAAATGTATTGAAAGAATCATGATACTACTTTCCCACAAATAAAATTCTTCAGCTGTATTGTTACTTTATATACAGTCTTTTTGCATTCTCAGGTCTAAGAAGCTGAGTTTTGTGGAAAATAAAAATGAAGGCACAAGCATGATCACTTAGGGGAATTTCTGAATGAAGCAGTTCTTTTGGGGGTGCTTGTTTGTTAAATGAATTTTTGTAGGGTTGCACTAGTTTCAATGAAAATTCAGTCGCCATCTATGAGTGTTTCAAACTGTCTGGTCAAATGTAAAGATCCCCGTGTAATAGGTTTGTATTTACAATACTACTTGCAAGGCAGAAGACATAATTCCTGCAATCATTCTTTTTGATTTAGCTATGTCTTCTCTATTCCAGCCTTCCACGTTGCAGGCAAGCCTTTAATATTCCTTATGAATGGCCCCACCCACCTCCATATATAATTATTGTGGGCAGATGACTTTCAGCCTCTTTTCAGGTGTTCTTCCCTTTAAAATAATTAATCATTTAAGGAAATAGGCCTGTCATATTTAAGAATAATAGTGGTTTGTCAAACGTGTCGTTCACTTCTGGGTTATTAAGGTAGGAACGATTGCTCCCCAAGTAATGATTCCAATTTTTTTTTAGGTATACTACTTCCAAAACAGTGGAATAAAATTGGTTTATTGATACCTGTAGATGATCATTTAGAAAGGCATTCCAGATGTTTTCTGGTATTTTTGTTCTCTCAAATTTTGAAACCAAAATATCAAGAAAATAAGTGCAAAAATTAATTTTGGAGTTCTTAGGTAGTACAGGGTTCTGTACACCCACTGGTTTTCTGTAACTCTGTGAAAAGACAATTGATGATCACCCAAAAATGTTGTACATTCAGTGAGTTGTAAATTCTGTATTAGCAGCTAACTTTTTTACTAGGATTTCTAGAATGCTGTCAAAATGATACAAATTTGCAGAATAAAGTGACACTGTTAGGATTTGCTTGGTGATGGTTCAAATCTGAGATGCTCTTAAACTCTTGGTGTCTCCCAGCTCATATTACTAAGTATTCTTCAAGTTATAACATGGTGTGATAAACTCTGCCTTCTTACTGTAGGCTTCCTATATTTCTAATGTTCATACAGAGTTTTTTGAGAATCGGCACTCAGAAATTGAAATTCTATTTTTAATATGTTAGTTTTCTGAAGGCCGTCATTTGCCTCACAAAAAATGTATGTAGTTCTTCAGAAAACCAGTTCCAGTTCCTAAATGGTATTTATTTTTTAAAATTATCTTCAATCTGATCTTGAAAAACAGCATGACAGAATACTTTTAAAGATATTTGCAAAAATGAGCAAATATTTACCAAAGCCTTGGCACAGAAATATACTTGCCAAAGCCTAATTACATGTTATCTTTCCCTTCTCATCAGTTTTTCTAATCTTTTCCTGCATGTTCTGTTGCATGTGCGTATTATTGTAAATGCTAGGGTTTTGTGTTTTTTCTTTGGCTGCTCTTCCTTTTTTAGCAAGGCGAATATAAATCTCTATTTTGAAATGTTTTAAATAATTGCAGTAAAATATCCACGATCCTTAAAAACCCTGCTTGTACTTTTCAGTAATTTTATTGCCATGCATGGGGTGAGATTTTTATGTTTAGCCGCAACTAGAGGTGTATGTGGCTAAATGAGATTTATGAGCTTTCTCTATTATTTAAACTTTAATTGAGCACCATTTTACTCTGCCTTTCTGGAGAATGACAAGTAACAGGTTGTAGTTTTGACTGTTTTGCCCACTACAGGTGACCAACTGAGTGCCATACTGAATTCCATTCAGTCACGGCCAAATCTCCCAGCTCCTTCCATCTTTGATCAAGCTGCAAAACCTCCCTCTTCCCTAGTCCACAGTCCATTTGTGTTCGGACAACCCCTTTCCTTCCAGCAGCCTCAGCCACAGCTTCAGAGTAAGTTTGTCAGCCTTACCTGCCTCATCAGTCCATTTCTGCAGCTTTGACATTGCTGTTCTCCGTTGCATACCAGCTACTAATCATCCCTCAGTGCACCTTTCTGGTTTTGTTTTGCTAGGTTTTTCATGATTCAGAAGCATGTGAGGTAATGCTCCTAAAGAAGTATACTTGTTCAACTTTAGTTTCAATATTGACAATCTTTGCTGTTGCATTTGTTCTGCAGTGTAGATAAGTCATGAAAGTGCATTTCCAATATTGTGTGCAACTCTGGGTTTATAATTAAGGTAAATATTTCATATGGTAACAAATGTTGATGATTCTTTTAACATCAAAAATGGACTGCAGTGAATTCATAGTTATTAAATTTTCTCGCCTCCTAAATTCCCATTTTTGTCATCACTTCTGACTTCAGGGATGTAGCTGGAAAGTGGGAACAACTTGGCGCTACTCATAAGAAAGGCTTTAGTAGTCTTCTGTTGGGTGTTCATAGGATTGGCATGGAGGTGAAAGTTTGCACCTAGAGGTGAATAGCAGTTAATCTGATTACTGATGAGAGGACAGGAAACTGTTAGTTTTTGATTATTGAAAAATAAGAGCTCAGCGTTCATGATGGATGGCAGATATTGCAGTAAATTATTCCTTGTATACAGAACAGGTATAGCATGGGTCACAGGGAATACTAGTCTTGTACTGTCTCCCATAAACTGTCCCTCAGAAGTGCCTCGGTTCTTTCTTGTGGGACCCTGTCAGTCAGTTGAGTCTCTATGTCTGTGCAGTCCTGGATCTATACAGCTCAGCTTATTGAAGTGTCAGTGAAGTCCTTCATGTGAGAACTAGATTAAAATACCTAATTCGCTTTTATAAAGACTCAGAAATACTCTGACAGGGACCTTCTGTACTCAGGCTGGACTTAAACCAATGTCCTGAAAGCAGAATATTCCAAAACTTACTCAGATAAAACAGTTGATTGCCAGTGGCATCAGCGTACCACCACTGAGAATTTGTCATTTGTGTAATCTTTCCCATCACTTTTAGGGTTTTTTTTCTCTTGTTCAGAGTAGTAAAGTCAGAGTTTCTAATTCAACTTTGCATCAAAAACAACCCTAATTGTCTTATTTCAAATTTCAGATTATTTTTTTTCCTTTAGCATTTAGTTCTGTGTTGTATGAAAAGCTGTCAGCGTTTCTTCAAGGTTTTGCTCGAAGTGTTTGCCTGTCCAACAGATGTAGATAAACTGTATTCAGTAAGCTGCATCCATGGTTTGTGTTTTAATAAGGATCCCTGATTCAAAAGGAAGCTTTTGTTGTCAGATAAGGGGAGAACTGGTAGTCTACCAAATACAATAATAATAATGAAACTGGAACAATTTTTCAAGTTTGTGTCTGATTTGGGATTTTATCTTAGTGTAAGATCTCAACCAGTACGGTTATTTGCCCTTCCAGCAGGGCAAAAATCATCAACCAGAACTGTTATACTGTTGCACTGTGATTTGACACAAGGAATTTCTTCTAAAGAGCTTATTATCTAATTTAAGATGTGATGCAGATAATGTAAATTATGCATAAAGGAGAGAAATATTATGTTTTTGTTTTCACTATCTAAATTTAAGAATTATATGGTGGAAGACTTCCTGTTTGAACTTCCTTAGTCTTCTGCAAATGTGTTAATCCTCCATTTGCAAGTTCATCCAAATTCAGAATATTGTCAGGGACACCTGTAAGACTGTATTCATACACTTTGTTCATTTAATAGCCGAGGAAATTATGAGGAATATAAAACTATCTAGATTAAACATTTTAATTTAAACACTTATTCTATTATTACTTTCTTGAAACTTTACCTATTAGAAAGTAATAGAGTAATTTGCAATATGAGATAAATTAGAATAGTAAGGCATATATGCAATGAAAATATTTAGACAGAAAAGTTCTATTTGGGATGAATTCTGCTGTGTGGTTTTTAATGTGTTCAATGTTGATGCACTTACAATAGAACTGTAACAAAAACTCTTAACAAGTGTGCAATTTTCGTTCATTATTTTCAAAGCACTTTGTAGCCTCCTGTTATCAAACATGTAATTAAAAGCCAAATCCACTAAACAGCATATCCCAAGGCTCCATATCAAGTCGCTTGGATTTTTGCTCTAGACTTGCTTAGTTTTAGTTTCAAATTATATGCTCTGTCCTTAAGTGCTTCCTGCAGTAAAGTTAGATCTAAAAATTAAAATGTTTATAGTCAGTAACTGCTATATTAAAGGGACTAATGATAGTCTTAATAGTTGAAAAAAGTTGTGCCAGGCTAGATTTCCATGGCTGCAGAGGTTGTACTAAATACTGGTCTTGACTGAAAGTCTGCCTAAATTAGTCTACCCAGTTATGTTTTCTATTCTTTCTCAGATAGCTGTCCTCCTGGGAAGAAATTTTATTTGGCAGCATGATTATGAGGAAAGTTAGGATCATGTTGAATGTCCTGTAGAATTATTTCCTTAATTTAGATTTTTATAATAGGAGAAAAATGTTGGTCTGATTATACAACATATTATGTGCCAGTGTCAGATTGTAGTTTTTCTTTAGAAGAGTTTGTAGCTACCTGTTCTTTCTGAGGAATGGTTTCTGTGCTTGGGGTTTGGTTTCCAAATTCATTTGAACAAGGGGGAAAGGGCTTGTCACAACCTTTTATCTTCTGACACAGTGTCTGTTGTTTGGGTTTTTTGCGGAAACACTACAGTTTTGGGCAACCACTTCCTCAGATATAATGCTTGAAAAAATGAGAAGTGTCTCTGTTTTCTTTTTCTTCTTTTCACATCATAAATAAGTAAACTAACAAGAGTCCTGTGTGTTTTGTCAAAGAATTTGTTACAGAAGGAATATTATAAAAAAGAAGGGGGAACTGTGTTACCAGTTTTGTGTTATTTGCTAGAACTCTATGAAGGGATGATTGTTCTATCCTACTTAATTCTTTTACTAATTTTTCACACATGGTCACACAAGGGGAAAAAAACTGAGAGAGTTTTTTTCATTTTCACTGGTACAGACAAAATTAAGATGCTCTTGTCATGTATTTTAATTCCTTGACAGTCTTTTATTCAGCTAAAAGTCCAAAAAAACTAGAAGGCATGGCATAACCTAACAACTGTATTGACTTAGAAACTTAGCACGGATTTTTTTCCAGAAAGAGCACAAGTTTATGTATGTTTTTTCCTTGATTATTTCAACAAAACAGTCTGTAATTACTCCAGCCTGTGCTTGCTTTTTAGTAGTTTGTAAGACACCATTATTAACAAATTTTCTCGGGTCAGCAACCTCCCACAGCTGCAAGGTTATTACTGGTTGCTTGATTAATTTGTCCCTGAACTTTCTGAAGAGCACAGAAGACTCAAATTTCTGCTTGGATTCTGAGTATAGGTGAAGTGTGGAAACCTAGAGCGTCCAGGAAGATCTTGTTTCTCAACCTTCAGCAGTGTGTGCTGGGTCATAAAACTCATTAGACGTGGCAAGTCAGGCAAACGGGATCTTGCCATGCTGTCCAGCAGCAGTTATCAGAATTTCACAACTGGCTGTTGAGCTCTGAACTTGGGGAGGGAAGTGTGAGACCTTGCAGTCCACCAGTGTTAGACCTTTATGCCATGTTTCCTCACATCTGAGTTGCTATTGCAAATGAAGAACAGATTTATAGGCTGAAAGAGGCTTTGGACCCGCCTTACAAGCCTCATTTGGCACATTCTCCCTCTTCCACTGCAGCCCTGGCAGCTCCTGTGCAGCACCGTTACTGTTTCATGACTGATCTCAGTCTGGACAGAAGCTGCAGTGTTGAGATGCTGTTTGATACGTTCATACTGTCCCATCAAGCGCCTTCCTTGCCAATCAGTGCTGCAGAGCTGCAATCCAGCATATGGCCCCACAGTATATGATCAGCCCTTAGCATTCATGTCAGGAGTTCCTTCTCCCTTTAGGATTGTGCTACCACTTCCTTTCCTTTCTAGGTGCTAGTTACAGAGCATCTAGAACTGCTGGCTTTGCTTGCAGTGCTTCTATCCACATTTCCTAAACTGTGGAGACCAGTTTAAGAACGCAAACAAAAAACAGCACACGCTTGCAGCACATAACCCTTCTTGGTAGTGCTTCAGTAAAATGAAGGGCGAGAATATTCTTAACCAAGCGTGCTGATCTCTTCCTCATCATGCTGAAATGACTCGTCATGCGAAGCAGCCAGAGAGTATTGGTTTAACTGTTTTTTCAGATGCTGCATATTGCCAAAGCATCATTCCTGAAAATTTGAGCTAATAAGTTGAACAGTTTCATATGCTAGGCTTTATGAATTTGATAATCAAATATACGTATAAAGCATAAATTTGTCCAGGTCAATCCAAAACTATCCCTGCGGGACAGGCATGGTAAAGTTTGGAGGAAGAGGTTGTGTCGAGATTTATTTTAGAAATAAATTTGGCTTATCACATCTTCAAAAATGGTAGTTACAAATTATAAAACTATAGAATCATTTTTATGATTCTTTTACTCTTTAGCACAGGAATGCTTCTTTCAATTAATAAAGTTAAATGGCTCAGGTGTTGGTGCTCTAAACCATACCTTTGGGTAAAGAACATTGCTAATATTTTTCTAATGATACTGCGTTTCTGCTTTTGCTTTCATTCACTCACTCATTCATTCCCCTACTATAACAGCATCTAATGCTTTTCTGCCTTTTCAGTATTTAATATTCAAACGTTTGTTGACTTCAGTATATTCTTTTATTCATGGGGGGAAAAAAAAAGAGTCCTTGTCCAACTNTGTGAAAAAACATACATTGATTGCAGTGCTTGAGGAAATTCAGCTAACAGCTGTATTGTAGCTCCCATATCAGTAACAGGGAGCGAAAGAGGAATGCATTCTTTTTGAAGAGGCATCCATTGCTTAGGCAAAAGGGTAAAAGCAGGTCAGTGCTTTCCTTTGTCATCATGCAGAAGCAGTGGCATTTCGGAAGAAACTTCAACTTATTTCCACTCTCCAGAGACATTTTACCAGTTTTAAGAGTTTGTTTAAAAAATACTAACGTGGACCAGTTGGTGGTATGTCATGCCCCCTGGATTGGTTTACCAGCATTTCCTCAGAGGAAGTAGGCATGGCTATTAGAAGTCTGCATCCTGCCATAGGAATTGAACTGCCTCTTATGTCTCTATATTGTGTAGCTTTTTGAACTGGAGCTATTTCCATGTTGAAGGAAAGAGTGTGACTAAAGAGAACGCTGTCGCATTCAAATGTGACATGAGATAGACCTTGCCTACCTTATATTTCAAGTCTTTGTAGTCTTTGACGGTGATTCAAAAAGAAGGAATCCTGACCAAAAAGCTGGTCCCTGTGGCTGATGGGTTGTCCTGGATAGATACACGTTGTTTCCCAAGGCAGCAAGGAGATCATGTGGGAAACTCATTCTCTTTGACCCACAGTCCCCTTGAAATGATTGAGTAGTAGTACATTGTTGAACATAAACTAGATGACAACATTTTAAAATGTAAGTATTCTCGGACATAGAATGAAAGAATGAAGTGTAAATGTGCATTCATGAAAGTGGATTTAGTAAAGATTTTCATTTAATTATTCATAGAGTGGAATGCTAGTGTATCAAATTGACATTTTTAGGGTTGCCTGCTTCTACTTTGTGCTCCTAATGTGTTTTTCTGCATTTTACCTTTAAAAGTTGGTGGAGTGACATCCTGTTACTCAGAAGCTATATAGTTAGTATTGGATCTCTCCAAATCATTTGTAGGCATCAAAGTAGGTAATACTGTTCTTAAATCTATGTTATTACCAGATTGAGAAAATAAAGATTATTTTCTTGTTTTAAAAAAAGAAATTCTTACTTCAAGTGTGTGAACACCTCCTCACTGTAGAGTCTATAGAGCTATAGCTCATTGCATAAGATAGGGATTTTCATATATTTACAGGTACAAGTTAGTGGTATCTGAAGCAGTGCAGGAATTGAAATTACTTATTTTCAGTACGTTTATCTAATTCCGTTTGTACAAGAGAATCTCTCTAACATACTCTCTGAGTATCTTCTAACATACAAATTCTCTTCATTAATGCAGCAAGAATTTGACTTATTTTTTTCTAGAGGAAGGAATAGGAATTGGAATTAGAATTTAAAACATTATAGGAAAGTAAAATGATAGACTGGAAAGTAAAATGATAGACTTGAAACTAAAAGTCCAAGTTTCATTTGGAGCTGACAGATTTGGAACTCTTAACAGATTTGGTGTCAGTAGACTCTACTGAAATTATCTTGGAATGTATCAGAATTTAACTTTGTTAATTTTGCCTTAAGAAAAAAAACTATTTTTAAGTGTTGATACAAATTTGGTTTCACATCTGTAGTGTTTGATAGAAACTCTACTGCTAGTTATGTCTCTTGATAGTACTGAGAAACTACAGTTATATTCCGTACGTGAAGCTTTTCAAAACATTGCATTATTGAGGTGCATTCAGATTTGAAAACAAATGGTTTTGATGGGTTTAACATACTTTTCTTCATTCTTTCCAGTGATTAGTGAGACTTTCCAACACAAACATCTGGATGGTCTCTAATTTTATCAAAAGAATGTGAGAAGTGGTCATCTAGAAGGCCATATTGCAGTTTTAAATAATTCATTTCTGAATTTACAGGTTAAAAGTTGACATTTCAAACCAGAGTTCAGTTCAAAACTAGGTACTGGTGGGTTTTATAATAAGCCATAAATCTCATTGGTTAGTCTACACATATTTCACTAATACTGAAATCACAGATCTCTTATTCTTTCAAAATTTAGATCAGGGAAAACATTTTGAAGTAACTGTTTCTCATTTAAAACTAACGTAGGAGTCTAAACAATGAATTCATAACAAAGGAGATGCGTATCATTTGAAATGCTTGTTTTTATCTTTACTGCTTTTTCCATTGAATCTGTGCTGCTTCTGTGCAACTGTTTTCCACTGTAGAAACTCCATCCTGCTGCCTTGCTTCTCGTGAGCGTATTTACAAAACTAGTGATGTAGCTGGGCCTGCCTCTGCTATTTCATCTCTCTCTCACAAACTGAAGGGTGGGTATGCATGCCAACATAGCAAGGTTATTCAGATTTTTACATTCAAAATGTTTTGGTTTGGTTTCTCCTTCCATTCATTTTCATTTCACTCGCTCAATAAAACGCTGTTTTGAAAGTAAACATTCAAGTTTGGGCGCTCCTTTGATACGACGGCTCAGTGTTGCCTTCCTGAGTTGCAGCAACTTCATGATGTGTGATCTAGCCATCTCTTTCTGCTTTGTAAACAGAAAGGTGACTGCTAATCTAATCTAATAACACCTCCTTTCAAACAATAGGCAAACGAAATACGGAAGAAGGGGGGAAAAAATGTGGGTTTTTTTTGTTTACAAATAAAGCAGTTTGCTACATGATTATGCAATTTTTTTGTTTTGAGGATTTTTTTTTGTGCCGATAGTCTGGAATGCTAATTAGAATTATTTACCTGTATATGTGCAAATCCGAACCTTTGTTTTTAAAAAACATAAGGCTTTTTTATTGCTGGAAGCTACTGTTAAGTTGTGCCTTTCATAAGCAGTTTTGTTCTAGAATGTTTTCCTCCTTGATATTCACTAGTCATGCATATACTTTGAATTTGATACATTGCTGAATGGCTTGCGGTGCTTTATGTCCTTTAAGAAGATTATTGTGGTCTTTTCACTATTTTTTTTCCTTTGTGAGGAATTCTGTAAAAGGTTCTATCTAGAATATTTTCTCATCTGGCAGACCTTAAATTCATCTTTTTATTTGTTTGTTTCTGGCAAAAGTGTGTATCAAGTAATTATAATTTACATTTCTGAATGCATATATCACAAAGTAGATGTCTCAAAATAGCTCATCAGTAAAACTGGTGAATGACAGAGCTGGCATGAGCAAAATGCTTGGACTGATATTTAGGAAACTTTTTCGTTTTTTCACTTAGCAAGAGCAATCACTTTATAAACTATGACGTACCATGCTGTTTATTTCCTTTCTCTTCCCTGTCCCTCCAAAAAATAATTCTAGAACTCAAAGAAAAAAGAATAAAGACAGATTAGACTCTCAAAATCGATTATAATGACGTTTGAGATGTTCTCATTATATTCCACTGTTTACATTTGGCATATTGTTCCTGAATATAGACAAAATATTTCTTCTCTGCCTGGAGAAGTATGAACTCCTACCATGTCCTATGTCCTGGGAAGCCAGGAGAGTACCCTGACCTTCAAACTTGTTAAATATTCCAATGTAGGTATCCTTCACTTTTTCCTGTTGCTGTTTGTTTTATTATATGCTACTTAAATATGCAGGTAGGAGAATAATAAGAATTGTTTTGTAACCTGAGGAAACATCCGGGTTGCTAGACTTTGCTCCAAAAATACATTTGTTTTTGTGTTGTGAGATGTAACAGAAGGAAAAACTGAAATCACTTCATGCTTGTATATATTTTCTAGCATAGGGATAAGGCTTCATGATTGAAAACTGGAAGAAGTTGATTCAGATCCCATAACGCAGAAGGAAATAAACACAGATTACCTACCTTCTAAGTAAATACTGAAGCCACTAGGTAAAAAATGACTGCCTATCCTCTCTGTTCCCATTAGAAATCAAGGTCCAAATTTGCAAATATTCACTGATTAATTGAAACTTTATTTTCTTAGCAAACAGTTGTTTCCCCAAAAAATGTGCCCAGATGACTGGACACTTTTAATGTCTAGAAAAGTAAATAATCCAAAGTACTGTGATGTAATTCTACAAGCTTTACTACAGAAACTTCTTTATTTTTAACTAAGGAAAATCCATGCATATTAGAATGACTTAGCTATACATTCACAACTTTACAGTGTAATGCTTTGTGGAGAGACAGTTATATTTCATTCACAA
>VYZM01005900.1:0-24232 GCA_013398915.1 Dromas ardeola
TGATTCTATGATTCTATGATGATAATAGAGAGCTCTGAGTGAGATTTCCTCCTGATGCTGAGGAGAAGTTTAGGAGCACACTAGGGAGATCTTACTATAAGAGAGGCAATATGTTGTACTTCTGGGAAGCAGTAATTACTTATTTGCCCTCTGTCCTTTAAAAGTGGTAAATACTATGACAAGATGGTGCCCATGATGAACACTGAACACTGAACAGCTGGTTCAGCGAATGGCCAAATCCCCCATTTCACTTGTCACATCAGACAGACTTCAGTTGTGCCGTCTGGAAAAACTTATCTCAACTTAGAGGAACTATACAGTCTGTCTGAGAGAAAACCCCTTGTCATCTTGCCAAGAAGACCCTACTAATATGTGTCAGAAAACATATGTACACTGACCTACAAAAAGCTAGAACAATTTTGTGATTGTTGGTCAATGAGATAAAAGCCACAGTCTTTCGATGTGCCCACGGCAAGGAAGATCACGTTTAAAATTAATAATAAAAGCAATGACAAAAGACATTCTATAGTATTTTTACATCAAAACATGTCTAAAATGACAAAAAAAGTTGTTGCTTTCTAATCATCCACAGTTCCTACTGCTTCCAGCTTTTAACAGCAGTGGAAGAAAAGCATGGACATACATATGGTTGATTTTTTGTCTCATCCAGTCTTGGAAGATCAGTTAGACTTTCTTCATGTGCAGATGAGCTACAGACCCTAACATGCTCCAGGAACTGTGGAAAAGACATTTTGCCTTACAAATAGGTCTTCTTGTCTCTGGCTACCTAATTCTGTGCCAAGTTCACCGGAATCGTCAGTACTTTGCAGATGCTTGTCACCAACCTTTAGTTTTCCAAAAGCTCACATTTTCACTTGGCAATCTTAGTTCTCCATGGTGTAAATCTGGCCGCTTCTTTCTATTGACATCCTCTCACAATGACCTAAATAACAAAAGATAAAACTGCTTTTTGAATAAAAAGCATGTTATTCTTATCCTATAATGACAACCGCTACAAAAGCGTAGCTACAAATAAGGGATAAATGGTCCACTTCTGATTCTGTTGCAACACTTTTAAATCTCATTTTTAAAGCTCTTTGGAAACCCTCAGAAAAACTATTGCTGGTTTTGTGATTATGTCAGAAGAGATGAGAACATCTACAGTAGTTTTCTAAACAATCAGGTTCCTGCTCAGTGAGCCAATGCAGTATATCGTCTGAAGCTGGGTAAAAGATTTTGTCCTCCGGGTAGCTTTTCTAGATGGTACAGGAATTTCATGCTGAACTTGATCTCTCTCGCCTTATGGGAGCTACTTAGAGATATGAAAGAAGATACCAGCACAGATTTGCTGTGTAGTCCTTTTTCCAAAGGGAATTTGGAATTAAAATCTAAAATTCACACAGTGTACCCACTGCAAACTCTGCTCTTTGTTATTACCATTGTGTTAGTCAAGTCTGTTTCTGGACACTTGGTTGAAATCTGCTGTTTTAATTCATGGCAAAGACTTCTGGAAGTGGGAAGAATGTGCTGAAGCATGGTCCAATGGCACATGCAGTAGTCAGCACCTCCACAGTTTCAGCCTTCTAGGTCATTGCACTGCACCAGTGTCTGAGATCAGGTCATTCCCTTCATCTGCCTGATCTGTCTGGAGCCACTGTTTCCATTTCCTCTTTGAATATAATGTGCTTAATGGCGGTTTCCCAAATGTGTGGTCTAGTGATTTTTGGCATCAGCATTCCAATTTACACTGATGACTCATTAAGGTAATTAGAGAGACCTAAGTCTCTATCTGTCCTCCTCATTAGCAGAAACACTACTTGCCTTTGAAACATCCTTTGCTGAGAACCTGAAATTCTGGCAGTCTTTTCTGATGATGTTACATCTGTCTGTGCTGGTCTATGCTGGGTCACTTAATCCTAGAGCACATTCATTTTAAATTCAGCGGCAGCAGGAATTTTGCAGAGAGATTTGCTAGAGGGATAGTATACAGGGGACACGTCTGCAAAGAATGCATCCAGCAGGACTGATGCAACTTCCTAGATGGAGGTCTCATGGCAGCACGCAGCCACCCAGGTGTCAGGCTGCAGGGTGTTCCCTGTTCTTACACAGTATCAGATGGCAGCAGTGAGGACACCTGTGGGAGGTGTGCCTGGGCAGAGGAACTCCTCCACTTAGTAATGGAGCTCCAGGAGGAGGTAAGTAAATTGAGAACTACTAGGGAGTGCAAGAGAGACTGCTGGAGTCACATGCTACCTTCCCTGAGACATGCCCACCAGGCAGAGAGGGCACATGAAACACAGGATTATCTGTCCTCCGCCTGCCTGGCGAAATGTGGTAACTTAGAGGATTGGGGTCAATGGGAACAAGTTCCTGCCTGGCACAGCAGGTGTGCCTCCTCAGAAACTCCCACTTTCCCAGGTACTCTTGAAAAATAGGTATGATGCACCACATGCAGGACCAAACCGTGACAAGGAAGATAACGCAGAGGTGTCACCGAGGTTAAGCCGAATTAGACATCGCAACAAAGCCTCTTCACTAAAGAAAAAAAGATGAGTCTTTGTTGTAGGTGACTCCCTTGTGAAGGGAGCGGAAGGCCCAATACACAGAACTTCTTAGGGAAGTCTGCTGCCTCCCTGGAGCCCGTGTTAGAGATATAAAGGGAAAGCTCCCTTCCCTGATACAGTCTTCAGATTACTATCTATTACTGACTGTTCAGACGGGCAGTTATGAAGTGTCAACAAGAAGCCCAAGGTCAATCAAAAGAGTCTCACGGGCCTTGGGACGACTGGTTAAGGGACCAGGAGCACAAGTAGTATTCTGCTCTGTCCCTCCAGTTACAGGGGATGACGAGGCAAGAAAGAGGAAGAGCCAGCAGATCAACACCTGGCTCGGGGCCTGGTGTCAACAGTAGGGCTTTGGTTTTTTTGATCATGGGTAAATCTACATGACACCAAGCCTACTGGTGACTGATGGTGTACACCTGTCTCAAAAGGTGGAATGGTTATTGGCTCAGGAGTTGGCAGGGCCAATGAAAAGAGCTTTAAACTAGATTAGAAGGGAGAAGGGGATGAACGCAGGCTCTCTAGAGGGCAAGCCTGCGGGTGGCATGCCAATGTTTATGGGATGGTATGCTTGTGAGATCTCTAAGTCTGCTGACTGTGTGAAGGTAGAGGATGAAGCAGCAGACATGTGGGAGTTACTGATGCGTTAGAAACTAAGGCTGTGCCTGGGTCAGGTAGGAAGTAAGGCTTCTCCCAGCAAAAAGGTGATGAGACAAATAGCCCAGCTGAAATACTTCTACACTAAAGCAGCATGGCCAACAACCAGCAGGAGCTGTAAGCCATCGTGCAGGAAAACTATGATATAGTTGCCATCACAGAAATGTAGTGGGATGACATGCACAACTGGAATGCTGCAATGGATGGCTGTAAACTCTTCAGAGGGGATAGGCAAGGAAGGAGAGGTAGTGGGGTAGCCATGTATGTTAGGAAGTGTTATGAATGCCTAGAACTTAATGATGGTGACAATAGGGTAGGAAGGCTCTGCAGAAGGATCTGGATGGGCTGGATTGATGGGCAAAGGCCAATGGTATGAGGTTCAACATGGCTAAGTTGGCTCACAACACCACCATGCAACGCTGCAGACTTGGGTAAGAGTGACTGGAAAGCTCCCCGGGGGAAAGGGACCTGGGGAGTGTTCATCGACAGCTGCTGAATATGAGCCAGCAGTGTGTCCTGGTGGCAAAGGAGGCCAACAGCATCCAGTCTTGTATCAGTATTAGTGTGGCCAGCAGGACGAGGGAAGTGATCATTCTACTGTACTCAGTACTGGTGAGGCTGCACTTCAAATACTGTGTTCAGTTTTTGGGCTCTCACTACAAGACAGACATTGAGCTGCTGGAGCATGTCCCGAAAAGAGCAAGGGTCTAGAGCACAAGTGTTATGAAGATCATCTGAGGGAGCACGGGTTGTTTAGCCTGTAGAAAAGGAGGATGAGGGGAGACCTTATCGCTTTCTACAACTATCTGAAAGGAGGTTGCACTGAGGTGGATGTCTGTCTCTTTATCAGGGGATCGTAGTGATAGTTTTAAACTGAAAACGGTAGATTTGTATTAGATATTAGGAAGAAATTCTTTACTCTGAGGGTAGTGAGACACCAGAACAAGTTACCCAGAGAAGTTGTGGATGCTCCATCCCTGGAAGTGTTCAAGGCCGGTCTGGATGGAGCTTTGAGCAACCTGGTCTAGTGGAAGGTGTCCCTGCCCATGGCAGGGGGTTAAAACTAGATGTTTTTCAAGGTCACTTCCAACCCAAATCATTCTATGATTCTGTTTGATGATATGTACAGTTCTTTGTGTTGCTGAATAAATCAGGGCAGATAATGATCTTCTTATGCTGAATACCTCCATACCAGAAATCTACCATGCCTTCTGGGAAAGAGCACAAGGACCTTTACTCTCACAGTCCCGTGTTACAAGCCAGGGCTGGGAAGATCACTTTTTATGTAACGTTTGCTTAAGTGCTTGGATTTTGTAAGGGATATTATGGGCTAGTGTCTTGTTGCCATGTACTGTTTGTAATCAATTTGGGAATTTTTCCCTGTTTCAGAATTATATAACACCTTGACAGATAGTCTGTGACACTAACTAGCGACGCCATGAAGAGCTGTGAATCCTTATATACAGGTGATGCACCAATCTTTCCAATTTCTGAGGAAAATCTTAAACGTTTTGGCACTTCATGCTGCAATGCTCTGTACGTACAGTTACCATTTTTCTGTGCCATTTTACACTAAGTCATTCTAAAAATTTTGTGGTAACAAGGTTATTACCTTCTAAAAGGCCAAGTGAGAACTGGATATCAAAAGGATCTGCCTTACTTTTTCATCTGAAAAATAAACAGCAAGCAGTTTCAGTTCAGAGAAGGGATTTGTAAACTGTACGTTACTAATACAATTTGAGTTTTAGGACATTGCTATAAGGGGCAACCCAGCTCTGGCAATCTAACAGTATAAGGTTGTAATCTATAAATTGAATTTTTTATTTGCACAGGCTTTTTTAAAACAACAAAGTTACTGAAATTAATTTTACACTGTTGTTTACCGATAGTTTCCATCCTTCTTCTGATCCTAAGATGTGTGCATCCAGTTAAAAAACCCTTACACAACAACTCTGTGTTTCAAGGGAGGAAACATGCTTTGCATTTGGATGCTAAGTTACTGTGACTGTGTGCTTTAACATTAGCTTTTATCTTTTTATCCTGTCACTGGAGATTACATTCAAAAATGGAGATTTTCAAGCAAAAATATTAGTTGTCCTTTACTGAGAAAACATTCCAGCCACTGCACTAGTAAGAGCTAACATTATGACAGTTTATTTTCTTAAATACAATACACAGTATCACAAAACTGTGGAGGTATATATGTCTGTCAACTCTGAGAAGTGAATGTCACAGACACACCAAACAAAAATGATAAAACACAAATATACTGAAAACAACAAAATGCTGTAAAGCTTATAGTGAGCAATAATCATTTAAACTATTAATATCTAAAGTTCACAAATTCACAGTAACACATTGACCAGTGTGATAAGTTGTAATAAATATAATGTGATTTGAAATTTTGTCTACCATTTGTCACACATAATAACATAATTACATGTGGCACTAGTCTATGAAATAAATAACAGATAATATGTTTACTATTCAGTAACTATAATCACTAACATCAGGAATAATTACCTCCTGAAATTATTTTCATCCCCTTCTGTGTGTTTTAGCACGTATAAGTACACTTCTCTATTTGAGTTAATTATCTAGCAAAATTACTGGCAATATTCACTTTGAAATGATATTGCTCATCTTTAAAATCCTTATGCAAAATCCTTTGAAACAGCTTCTATAAAATTTGGAGCAGACATGAGTATTGTAAATGTGCAAATGATTGCAAAAAGGGTAAACGCAACCAGGCATAATCTATCTATGACAGCGGCTGCAAACTTCCACTCGCTGCAGATCTCTTCTCCCTCATCTTGTTTCCTGAAGCGCATTGCTATGAACTGAACTTCCTCCAGGATCTTCACAATCACTGGAATAGTATCCATTAAAGCTTTCTTTTGAACAAGCTCGATATCTTCTGGTAAGGGGCAAGTAATCTTTCCACTCTTGCTACCCAGATCATTCTTCTGTGGGTAGCATGGATTATCCATTGTGTGGTAGCTACTGATTGTGTTGCCATTTCTGGACTGGTGCCCAGGTAGGACATTTATCTCCATGCTGTTTACACTCACAAGTTGCTTGGGGTAGCTATATTTGCAAGAGAGGGGTTTTATATTTTCTCCCGGTTTCTTCATTCGTAAAAACCAAGCAAACCAATTCAGCAGGATGACACGGACCTGAAAGAGAGTGATGATAATAGAAATAAAGGGAACTTTTCTGCATTCTAAAAGTTTTTGAAATATTTCGTGACCATTATACTTAGTCTGTATGGTGCTTTGGAAAGGCTGACTGCTTTCTGTGTTCTCCAGCTACCTGCTTTCAAATGTTCTTTTTTTTGATGTCTGACTTCTTTCCAAGAATGACCTTTTTCTCGGCAATATCTTGAACATAGCCATGTTTAATGCCCACTTAGCTTATAAAGGGAAAGAGGTGTAAACCCTTACTTTACAAAATGATTCTTGAAGTCCTGTCTTTAGCAAACAATCCCAGATCTCTGTAATTAAGCACAGTGCAGCACTGTTTTCATCCATTTATCCGATAGTATGGAAAGAGTTACACTTAAATATTTGGGGGAGGGTGTGAGTGTTTCGTTTCTGCTGAAGAAAAACTACATAACAGACTAACAGTGGTTTTTAGCACATTCCTCACCCCAGTCTCTATTGTTTACATCTAAATAAATGGCCTTGGTTGGGTTTTTTTTTGTTTGTTTATTATTTGAATGACATTCTAATACTCCTTTGAAAAGTTCAGCCACATAAAGCAGGAGGCCTTTTTTCAAAAGAATAATAGTAAATCAATTAAATTGGGCTGTTCAAAATCTGAATGCTACTATTAACTGCTGTCATTTCCCTCTGCTCTGGTGTACAACTGCTCTGGTGCATCATGAGAAGTCTCTAACCTGCACATGGCACATTGTGCCTCATATGTTTCTTGTCAGGTCAACAAATGACCTAACTCCAGAGAGTGCATACAGCATTGTTTCCCAAAGAATTGATCTTCCTAGGGTCTGGATGAAATCGGAGCCTGCTATGATTCCTATTGTTAACACTGATTGCTGTGAAAGGCAGTAAAGAGGCTGTGAAACCAGTTACATCTTGTGTGAAGGGCAGCAAACTAAATAAGTAAAATCTCGAAATTATAAAGTCCGACAGGTATTATGTATACAAAATGGACATTTGCAATGTGCTTGTGAGAGTCCCTCCAGCTTCTTTAATGACTTTGTCATTCTGGTTGCAAGTCAAATAATCTGATGTCCTGGAGAGAACAGACATGACCTCTAGTTTCACTTCTGAGCCTCAGCCCAAGAGTCCCTGTGTGATCCCGCTCCAGTCACTTTGGCCATGTTTGACTCCAGACCACAATTTGCCCCCAGGGTTGTTTTAGATGCAGGATGAGTTGTCTCCTGTGTTTGCACAGCACAGATGCAGCGATGGGCAAATTACAGCTAGAACTTTAAGCTGCTGCTGTAATGTTAAGCGTAATTTCAGAAAGGAGATGGCATTAATTACCACAGGTATGAATAATACTTAAAGCCAAAAACAATAACCAGAAGAAGATGGTTACACAATTCTTAAATTTTGCAGTGTGAGGTCTTCCGGGACACAGCCCCGTGCCACTTTCTGTGAGTCTTTCTGCGAGTCTTTCTGCCTCTCTCCTACAAATGAATCTTTTACTCTTCATCCTGTAAGACTATTTTCTTGTGATCCATATTATTTGGCTCTCATTGGGATCTTTAAATATTTCATTATTTCCTCCATGGTCACCACAGACAAATAGAAAGCTATACAATTACAATTAACACAATCAATTGAATTAATACAATTAATTGAATTTAGTTAATTAAAATGTCCTCTGAGTGCTTATGGACACAATATGGTACATCATGGAACAAAATAATGGTCTTAATTGCTAGCAATATTTCAACAGTGTCAGTGGCAAAGGGGAGAGAGAAATTAATTCTCTATCACTGTGAAATTCCAAAATATCAAGCCAGACAAACTTTCCTAATAGAAAATGTAAATATGTCTGCCTTAGCTCTGGAAGGAGTATGCTACTTTTTCTTTCATGACAAAGTGTTTACTGTTTAAGGAAATTACATTTATAAGTACAGCCAAACCCATTTCCCATAGAAAAATGAATACACAGAAAGCAGCAACACAGCTTTTAATTTGCTTGAACTTCCTAATGCCCTGTTTCCTTCAAAACACAGACAGTCAGGCATCAATCTGTTCTTTCATACCAATTAATTCAGGAGGCAGCTGCAGCACAGGGGTTGTTGGAAAACAGCCCAGGCATGATGGCATGAATGTATGTTCTCACTTGTATCATCATGTCTGGGCTTCTCTGAAGGAAAGACAGCTGCTCCCAGAAGTCAACAGCCTAACCCTGCTCTGACCCTCTCCACCAAGGTCCTGCCCTAACCACAATACAGATGTACTGCTAGCTCCCATCACAGACACCTGCCTGGCCTAGACCAGAGGGAACAGTCTCCAATTAAAGCTCTCCAGATAAGGGGCATCAAACCTGAGCAAAATTGCGCATGTCCAGGTTTAACGCATAAGAAAAGCCTGAAACCTAACAAACTTGATTTAGGTACAGCAAAAAGCCATACTGCTCGTGCCTTTTCCCACAAAACCCTTTCTTCTCTCTGTGCTTGCTTGCTTCGTATCTCTTGCCTATGCAACATTCTCAGTTGTCATCAGAAGCAGATTGATGGAGCTGTAATCCATGCCTGATGTTACCCACTGCCAAACTGCTCCTTAGCTGAGCCTTTTTTAGCACTCTCTGCTACGCTAGCACAGCAGACATTATCAAAAGTGTCGGGTAGCCAGCAGCTCTTCCTACTCAACTGAGTAGCCAACAAATGCCCTGACTAAACACCTCAGATTCAAACGTCTCTCTCTGAAAAATTTGGCTTTAGTAAGTCATCAAATATTGATAGAAAGGAAGGCACAATTCTCAGCAGTGGAGTAAGGGAAGAAGTGAGCACCTGCAGAGAGGATAAATATCAGCATGCACATCAGCCTCCCTCTTCTTGTTCAAAGGCCAAGCACAGGGGCATTGAGAGACAGTCAGGGTGAAGAAGCTGCTCAACTGTAAATATTTTATAAAGCGGGTGTTTAGGCAACAAGGTCAGTTAAATATTCCAGGTCTGGAGCTACTCCCACACAAGCCCAATGGCTTCCCCTGCAACTTATTCAAGCAGCTAATTCCATTTAAGCAGGAGGTAAGAACATTCCTGTAACAACAGCCAATTAATCAGGGTTAGAGCTTTGCAATAAATTGACGCCTGGCTCTGCCAGGATGAGGAGGGTGGAGGAAGTAAGTGGATGATAAGGTTATCTTCTGGGACTGGAACTGCAGAGAACAAATTTCAGGTAGGCAATTTCCTTCTTTCTGTAGATGGCTATCTTAGATTCCTGGGTTTAACTGAGCAAAAACCTTTCAGGGTGTCTCCGTAAGAAACACCAGATGTAGGTGGACAGGGAAAAAAAAAAGGAGACTTTACCATGAATCCTAATGACTGAGCCTTGCCCATGCGTTGTGGAGGACGAATGCTCACTTCTGTGGGGTCAGCCTTCTCCCTCCACACTTGGCATTCACCCTTTTTCCCTCAAGATCTCTCAGTCCTGTCGGCTTGCCTGGTCTACAGCTTTCATGGTGTAACATCTCTGCTTCCCAGTAATGGTTTCCACAGTCTTTGCTTCCTGATGACATTTTTTTTAATGACTGACAGTTCAGCTGTCAGGCCATTGAACAAGGACCCTCAAGAGTGAGAAATTATTGCATGCTGTGTTTCCAGCCAAAAGAGAAAGAGCCGACTTGCAGGGCCTGTGAGCCAATTTAACATGAGCAATTGGGTTTAGTCTCCTCGAAAAGCAGATGAAAGAATAAAATTGCCCATGGGGGCTGTTATGCTGCTGCGTACACTGTCCACGTAGACATCTGAAGCATGTTTACCCTGATTTTTGCTCTCAGGTCCTGCTTACCTGCAGGTCCATCGAGAATTCACATGCTCTGCTATCTTGAAAGTAAGATGATTTAAAATGATATATCACTTTCAGAAAGAATTGTTAGCATGATTAATTGCTACTGGACTTTATTTATTTATTTATTTATTGAGATTTCATTTGCATTGATGCTGCAGTTTATTTTTAGAGAGGCAAAATTGGAAAGCTGTTCTGTAGTCGGGCTGAAATTGGTAACCGTGTGACATTCAACATCACGTCAGGGTAATTGTCTACCATGACAAATGTAGTGAATGAGATAACAAAGGATTCTGTGCAACCAGACCTGTGAAACCAGGGTGCATATATAGCTGACTGTGACTATATGTGTCTGATTCTGTTTTCATTCCTTTTCTTTTTGTAAATACAAAGCCTACCTTGCTTAGTCTAAAATCTATTCTTATGAAATAGAGAGAGAAAAAAACCATCATTTTCTTTTAACTTGAAAGGCTAAAGTGAACACATTGGTCCTTGAAGCCAGCTGACATTAGTTCTTAACCTCACCAGGCTAACAGAATATGCCGCTTTAGAGAAAAGAAGGTCCACATGCACTGATAATTCATCAGATGGCAGCAGACAAAATTGTTTTTCCACACAGACGAGTGGATGTGCCTTCAGCAGAAGGCAAATTTTAGAGCCATGGAAGTCCAGGGTCTCCTCAGTACAGTCAGGCTGAACTCAACATCTTTGCCTCTCTGTTTCAGCTGGGCGTGGTGTGCAGTAGCAGTGATGTGAGAAGTATAGCTAGGGGGCTCCTGATTTTCCAGCAACTCAGGGAGCCAGCTGGTAACTGGAACAGCTGCAAGACAGCAGTAAATTGGCTTCACCTCTTGTCTTTATTTTGGGACGTTAGAGCTATGTTATGAACTGCAGTGAGAATTTCTGTAAGGGAACAAAGCTGAGAAACTGCCCAGCAGAGACCAGTAAGTGTTTGTTTAGTGTTTGGAAATGTCACATGTTATCAGTACTGTTGTCTGCTGGGTAAGATATCAAAGGTGTTTCCCACAGGATTAGTACTTGCAAAGCGGGTGCTGAGCAAGCTTACTCTGCCATGACTCAACAACCCCATTGTAAGTTTACGTAGAAAACCCAGTAACACACACTGGGTTTAATGGAAAACTAAATTTAATATGTTTGTTTTCCATCCAAGAGCAATCGTGTCAAACATACTATCTGTAGCTGACTCTTCAGCTTTGCCATAACTTCTAGATTAAATTTTTTCTTTCAGTAAGATGTTGAATATTTACCAGCGAAACTGCTTACCCATTTGGGCATCTTTCCTGCTTGCGGGTCATGATGGTGAAACTGCAGAACCAGCACTGTTACCACCACAGACAGACCAACGATGACCATGATGCTAGCAAAATATTGAGCTGCAGGTAAAAGGAGGACTTGGTTAGGAGGAGAAAAAAAAAAAAATGCAAATAATATTCCTTGGCCATGCCTCGAGATCTACATTTGAGAAGTGCTGCTTCACACCCAAACATCCTCTTCTCTGTTTTCCACACTGGAGCATTTCAGGCCTTTGAGATTTTCAGTGTATCTGCTCAGCTACCTCTCTCCAGTGAAAGGCATAAACTGCTTGTGTTTTATTCCCAGAGAGGAATGTAGGGCTCACTGCTAAGGACCTGCTCCCTGCCTGTTGTCAGGACAGCAAGAATCTGAGCTGACCAGACCCACTGAACACCAGCATCCCCAGTCCTAGACTGCCCCTCAGTACCAGCGGAGGTGCTGGAGGGAAATGCTGCCCTCACAGTGTCACTGGACACCCTCCGCCCCCTCAAAAAAAGTGTCACCAGACCCCCTCCCTCACCCCACCACTGCTCACAATGGGTTAGACATACTTTTCAGAACTTTCCTCAGCCCTAAAGACCACTTATTTTGGTTTCTATGAAAACACGCTACAGCTTTGCTGAGTGCTAATTTTAGGCCTGCCATTCGGGAAAGAAAAAAAGATCTTGAAAGTCAGAACTGAGACTTGAAACTGTATCTCCTAAGTGTCAGTACAGCTTCCTTATGCCAGGAGTGATTTTGATGCGCTGGAGTGTAAAGTGGAATTACCCACAGGGCTAATGACATTTGAAGGCTGCTGTGGCAAAATACCAGGAAGAGTTACCATTGGCTGATATGATGGTGTGATGTGGGAGTGCACGTGACACTGCCCCAGACTGGTGCAGCCTCCCATCCCCAGCTCTCCCTCCTGCAGCTTGCTGGAAAAGCCAAAAATTCAATACGAGATCCAAGGCAAGTTCTATTCCACCTCTGTTTCTTAATACCAATTCCCACTGCCTCAGCAGCAAAACGCTTGTTCACAATAATGAAGTTCTCAGAACTTCCTGAAAATAATGCTGCAAGTGCTTCAAGGGCCAGGCATAACTTTCTGTGTCAAAACAAATTACTCAGCTGTATTAGAAGAATAGTCCCGAGGGTGAGGCGAATTCATAGGACTCTGTTGCACTTTCTCATGGGAGAACAGAGACAACAGCCAGGTAGAAGCAGAGCAAACCAGGAATTCAGGTTTCAGGAAAGCTGGGTGATCTGATTCAAGTATGCCCCATGTAACAGAAACACAGCAGTGCTGATATCGTTGGTTTAAGTACTGCCATAAATCTCTAAATAACCTGTAATTTCTACGCATTTTGATGGCGCCAGACTTCAAAGACCTGAAATGGTCCATTTAAAATGACTTTGGCTAGGATTTTCACAGATCCTTGGAAAATTAGCCACCTGGTTGAACTTGGAAACAACTTGGTGTTACCTGACTCAACATCCCCAGGCCTGGGTTCAGTGACAATTTACCTGTCGTCAACGTTGGCAAGGAAAGGCACCAGGACTGAATATACCCGTTCAGTGTATATGTGCATGGGGCACAAAGGTGTTGACACAGCATTTTCTGGGCTTTCCTTCACAGGTTCAATCCTACATACTCTCTTTCCAGGCAGCAGACCTCCTGAAGCAGTCAGGAGAACTGGTGCGGAAGACTCCTGTGCTGTCTCTCATGCATCTCACTAAAAGCATGGCTTAATCTTCCTCCAGTCTGCTGGCTTGGCATCTCTGTTCCTGGCAGTCTTCAACCTTCACACCAGCCAGATCAAACCCATTACTTGGTGAAAACTATGAGGGCTGGTGTCACTTTTCACCTCTAGCACCCCTCTGATATGACAATGGCTTCACCCTCTCCAGAAACCCTGTGAGCAGAGGAGCCTAGCTGCTAAAAGGATCAAGCTACAATGTGGATGGATAGCACTGTCCTTGGAGCCACGGGACTGCAGTCTTCACTTGCCATACCTTAGCCCCACATAATACTGAATTAGTGAACTCCATTCCTGGGCCTCCAATGATGTTTCTGAGCACAGAAATAGGATGCTCTGCTGTGAGATGTGGCACAGTAGACAAGCAATGAAGTAAGAACAGAGCTTTGGTCTCCCAAGCGGCAGCCGCAGACCAGCCACCAGACTTTTTTCATCAGTATGTTAGGGTCCAGCCTAAAGCCTACATCTGACATCATGTATATAAAAAGGATATAAATGACTTGCAATTCATAATTTGAAGGACTTCCAGCACTATTTTTGGACCTTCTGTGCCTTTATCTGTTGTTAGAGAACGACCTTAGGACTATTTTCAGGTTTTGGAAATCTGCTGCTGGAGTGGAACTGGATTAACTTTAAGGACTGATTAGAAGTAGGGTAAATAAAAGTAGAACCATAAAAGAAGCAAAATTATTCCAGATGGATGCTTTGCATTGTCAATTTTTATCACTGAACACTGACTGAGAAAGCAGTATATTATCCAGATTTGTTAACATGGTTAATTATAGATAAAGCAGAGCTTCTCCATTGTAACCAGTTACAGTCCTGCTGTTTCCATGAAATGGTGAGGGAAGCAGGAGACGATTGTACTTAGGTATTCACAGTGATCGAGTTGGATAAGTCCTACTGGTGCTCCTGTTTGTATGCCTTAATTGCAGGAAATGTCAGGTTTTGGATGCGAAATGGTGGACTGGTTTAGAGCTGCTCTAAGTCAGGTCATTTCAGTCATTCAGTACCAAATGATTCCTGCTTCTGGTAAACTCTCAGAAAGTGGCAGAAATATCCCAGAGAATGCACAGAATGAGACACTCACTGCTCCTCCTTCTGGAAATGGTCCAGGTTAATTAACTGAAGCCTGTGGAGGATGCAGAAAACCTCAGACAGCAACAGAGGGGCTTGTAAACACCCTTCTTCTTTTCTCCTATGACAGGGACGAAGGTTGGTGCTGGGGAGCTGCTGCTGCAGAGGGGTCTGCTGTTGCAGAGGCTGAGCAAGGGACCAGGCAGGACCATGAGAGTGGGGAAAAGCACCCCACAAAATCAAAATGGGACAAAGTGAAGTGGCAGCAGCTGAGAAAATACAGGTGGATGACAAAAACGTAACAGGAGACTAATCTAATTTTCTCTCACTAGTCTAATCATAACTTAAAACAATCTGTAACTTCTTGAGGTGGCAAAGCACCATATCACTATCACTCCTTGTCATAATTTACAGACTCATTTGCTGTATGACTAACTGCAGGAAATCACCACAAACATCTGCTGCAAACGTAGTTATTCACAGAATAAAACGTTCACTCTTACTGAAAAAACATAGCATGATAGAGAACAGCAAAGAGGGGACACAACAGAAAAGATGTCGCGGTAGTGGAGCCTTAAACAGCAAGTAAGTGTAGTGGTTTTTAAAGAAGCAAGCGGAGGAGCTCAGCAAAAGAAGGCAGAGAGAAATACACTTTTGTTATATGGAGGTGATGATAACTTTATTTTTATTGTGCGCTGTTTGGTATGTCCAGCCAAGGTGTCAAGCATCACATGGATGTTAATCTTAGGAAGTGAAAGTTCCTCATATTCATGAGCCCTGTGTTCTTCTTTTAAACGCTCTCTGCACACACAGGCTTTCCGGTCTTCCCACTTTCTGCTATGAAATACCTTTTAGAGCAAAAATACTGACTTTTGATCCAAAACCAATGGCATTATTTTGGAGAGAGCTAGAAGGAAATAATGATTTTCAGCACTTCGGAGTTATTTGGACATGGAAAAAAAAAAAACAACAAAAAACCCAAACAAACCATAAATAATTAAGTACTTCTCCTGGACGGGGAGATGGCTTGAATTTCCATGTGTAAAAAATGTTTATGGAAGAAATAAATCATCTGACTGAGAGTTCTGAACATTTAATTTCAAGATTTGGCTTCTGGGCAGTAGCATGCCTGCTTTGACAAAGTACTTTGAAAGTGCTACTTCCTCAGAGACAACTCAGAGCTTATGGCAGCTTTGGTCTTAGGATGAAGGCGTCCTTCTGCTGGTGCTTCTAGCTCTTTCTCTATGTGATTGTATTTTCTGTGCCACCTGGGGCCTGAACTCAGTGGCTGCAGAGACTTTGGGCAAATACAACAGCAAAGATCTGTGTGGGGTTTTCAAAGTAAGCATTTTAGGGTCTGTCTCTGCACGCTGTCACCCTGTTCTCACAGTGGTGTGACTGCAGCACAGCAAACCAGAGGTGAATACAAGGTGGGTGGAGGAGGGATCTATCAGCCTGTGTCTCACTGCAGAGTGGAACAAGATGTGAACCTGCCTATTACTAGGGCTGGAAGATTAATGGTGACTTCTTAAAAACAAAGCATCTGCTGCTGGAAGCAGCAGGGAGCACAGGGGGAAGGGGAAAAGTGGGGACAGCTACAAAATTTTTAGTGCCATATGGCCCTGAATGTTTCCCCTTCTGGAGGTGATAATGCAGGCAGGGAGAAAGAAGAGTCAGGAAGATGTGCTGGTTAAGTTCATAACTGTGTTTTCCAGAGCAAAGGCTTTTCAACCATGTCTGGCTTTAACATGGGCTGTGGATTGATCTGTCTTTCTGAAAAACTGGCTGGTTTTGATAGTAACTAAACATTACATTAGGAGTTGATTTTTTTTAAGTCTATGAGTCCAAACTAGCAGCTTATACTGAGACATTGATTTTTGAAGGCAGTGCTACAGCAATGCAAGATGAATGAGATTCTGGTCACTGCTTTATTGGGCACTGCTGGATGTGGGTAAGCAAGATCACCAACTCTGTACTTTTAAGGAGGCTCTAGCCAAAGGAAAGTCACGGAGAGGAAGAATTACAGTTAGGAACCCCTCTTAACTTAGGGGAACTTATTCCAGTAGTGACTTCTTAGTACATGAGTTCCTAGCCTTAATTAAAAGGTTAGTTTCAAACAGAAAACACAGTTTCATGAAATAGGTCAGGGATATGGAGACTGTAAAAAGGAGGCACAGTGCTCTTGAAAAAAAAAAAAAAGAATTCAGGTGTATGTCTATTGCCTAAGGAATGAACTCATCCTTTCTTCAGAGACAGTCATAAAACCATTAACAAAACCGGATCTGATTATTCAGAACTATTTACAAAAATAACATTGTCTTTATAGAAACAAAAACAAAACAAAACAAAACAAAAGCCCTTCCAATTTAAATTGGAATGTCTCAAATGTAGTTCTTGGATGAATTACCTAAACCTTTAGTTTTAAAGCATGGGACCTGAGCTTCTACAAAAGGTCTAATCGAAAAAATAGTATTTGTTTAATTTCAATTCGGTCATTGAACCAGGAAATCAACACAGTGGGATGTGGTTATCCCTTCTTAAATAATGCACTACAGTATGTGTAAGGGTGTTACGTAGTAGGGGCAGGACAGTGCGTGAAATCCCCATGAAATTACTGGCATTTATAGTGCAAGACAAATCTGTGCATAATGGCATAGATTTTTAAAAGCAGAAACAATTGTTGTCATATACCCGAGCTGTATTACACAGGCTTTATGCTTTTACCCAGTGATTAGTGCACTCAGACCAGTAATTTCAGGCGTGTAACACATCTGGAGCTCTCTCCATTTCTGTAATATCAAGTAATGAACTCCAGCTGTCTACTTACATATAATCTTGATAAAAGCAGTTTTAAAGGAAGAAATTATAAGTCAAATCATGAGTGCAGACTTCCCATGAGGCGTGATTAATCTATACTAAGAAAGGTAAGTTTAGGACACATCTGTCGCTGTACATTCATGGTCTGAAAGTCTTTTAGGAGCTCTGCTGTAGCGATTTTAAGTTCCAGCAGGGAACTTCAGGACCCTGTAATGAAAACTATGTGTAGTTCGTATGGTTGACTTGGTTTGGATTCTGGACAAACTGTTATGTTTGTAAATGTCATGGGACTTCAGTGTTTTTTGATCTAAATGGCTCAGCTAGTTTGTTTTGTTATGGATGGTTAATGTTTTAAACAGAAACAGAAGTATTTTTGCTCTGGTTCCCAGACATCCTTCCCTTCTCCTTTGATGGTAACACACTGAGTGGGGAAGTGGACACTTTGTAAGGAAGAGCTGCCCTGTAGGAAGACCTGGGGAGGCTGGAAGAGTGGGCTAACAAGAACATTGTGAAGTTCAACAAGAACAAGTGTAAGGTCTTGCACTTAGGAAAAATAACCCAGGAGTTCAGCACAGGCTTGGATCTAGGGATCCAAGGCTGTCCTGGGGAGCAGCTCTGTGGAAAGGGACCTGGGGGTCCTGGTAGACAACAAGCTCAATATTAGTGAACAGTGTGCTGCAGCAGCAAAGAAAGCCAACAGGATGCTGGTTCCATCAAACATCAGAGATAAAGAAATCATTATCCCACTCTACTCAGTGCTTGTCAGGCCATACCTGGAACACTGTGTTCCATTTTGGCCCCTGCTATGCAAAAAAGATGTGGGCAGGCTGAAGAGGGTCCAGAGAAGGGCCACAAAGATGATCAAAGGACTGGGAAGCCTGCCATATGAGGAAAGGCTGAGAGAACTGGGTTTGTTCTGCCCTGAGAAAAGAAGGCTTAGGGGAGACCTTATCACCATGTTCCAGTACTTTAAGTGTGGATACAAAGATGATGGAGACTGCCTTTTTTAAAAGAGTCACATGGAAAAGGGAAGGGGAAATGGGTACAAGTTATTCCTAGGAAAATTCTGATTGGAGAAAAAACCAGAAAATTTATCACAATGAGAGCAAACAGCCATTGGAATAATCTCCTCAGGGAAGAGGTGGATTCCCCAACATTGGGCACTTGTAAGATCCAGCTGGACAAGGGCCTGGCCCATCTTGTCTAGACCATCCTTTTGCCAGCAAAGGTTGTGTGAGATGATCCTTGAGGTCCTTTCCAACCTGGTATTCTATGATATGATTCTTTCTTTGGCATAGCAAATGGGTTTGCAGAAGGGCAAGATTCAACTTCTGAAAGACTGAGTTTCCTTGCTTCACACTTATGCATGCTGCTGAAAACTGGGCGTCTTCCCCACGAAAAAGGATGCTCTCCTGTGGAAGGAAAAGCGCAGACATGCTTCTGGGCAAGGAGTAGCTAGTTACTGATGTGAATGCAAGCCCCAGGAAAGCTGACTGAGAACATGGGGCAAGTGTGTTGACCCAGCCTGTCTAACTGGAACATTTCTTGGCACAGAAAGGGAATGTCTCACTGTGGCTCACTGTGTTCAAAGATGTTGAGCAGCCTGCTGATGATTTCTAAGCCTAGCTTTGTCACTTGCTCTTTACAGAAAATAAGTTGGCTTGTTTTTAATTTGCATTAACGCAGCAGTCAGTAGGCTACATAGGAATGGGAGTCCATCATGTGTGGAAGTTCCACATGTGGAGTAAGACAGTCTTTTTTCTGGGCAGCTTTACGAACAGACAGAGAATGCAGAGGACATACCAAGGAAGCGGGAAGCCGTTTACAGAAAGGTAGAAAAAAATCAAGTTTCTTGCCTCCTTGTTATTATTTAGGCTGAGAGTTGCTTCTTTATTGTAAATATGAGTTGAGTTGAAGGGAGAGTGTTCTCATCTAAGAAGAACTGGGGTATGATTTCCACATTTCTTTGCAAATATGCCAGACATCAGAAGCTAGTTCTTTTATTGGTGTCATATTAGACCAGCTTTCTTTTTCTCCCTCAACAAAGACACTCCAAATAGCAGCTGTGAGAATTTTCAGTGTTATTACCATTAATTAGTTAAAGCTGAGATCAGAAGGTGGAGAAATGTAAGAAGTACAGCACGTTAGGCACTAGTGGTTTTTGTACTGGGAAAGGCTGGGAGTGTTCATCCAGGTCCAGGTAGGAGTGGATGCATGTTTGTTTTAAAAAACACAGACCTTACAAATATAATGCAGTTTTTAAAGTTCATGAAGACAAGTAACAGTGGCTTTTTTGCAGGCCAGCAATGAATCTTTCTACTTCAATATGAAATTACTTGCATACTTCTCACATGCTATTTTTTTATTGCTTTAGGCTGGGTCTACCTGTGCTGACTCTCAAAAAATTGAACAAGCTGTCCAAGTGTCATCCTTTTCCTCACACTTATTCCTAAGGATTTTCAACTGAACCAGAGATCACACTGAAGAACTGTAATCATGACCTGGTATATCAAGTTTAGCACCTTGTGGGATCACCTATAAGATAACTGTGGAGAGCTTATGCTGTGCTACCTTGTTAGAATAATCATAAGGTTTTCAGAGCTCAAGATCATGTAAAATCATACAATCCAGCTTTGAGCACTGGCTGAACAAGGGCTGATTGGGTACAGAAGCCAAATTGATGAGCAGTTTTCCCCTGCCTAGTTGGAGTGGAGCGAGGAGTTAAGCGCACAGCTTTAAACTAGCAACACTGTATGAGATTACAACCCAAATTACATGGACAAATGCTGGACAAGGGTGGAAGAAAATGGTGCCAGGTGGGCAGAATGAAAAAGAAATCAGGAATAGTGAAACAAGGTGAAGCACAGGAGCAACTCTGACTGTGGTCATGAAACAATAATGTTGCTGGGACAACTGAGCTGTGGGGGGATATCTCCCACTATTTGAATGCTCTGATGTATAGGTACAAGTTCTTCATGGGTAACAGACAGCAAAGACAACATGGGTTGCCCTCTATGTGAAGGAGCCACTTGAATGTGAAAGGCTCCTCTATTGGATGGATGAGACCTTCTGGAGAGCTTGTGGATCAGATTCAGTAAAGAGGTCAACAAGAGTGATGCTGTAGTGGAAGTGCATTATAGACCATCCAAAAAAAGTGGATATGGGAATGGGGCCTTAAAGCAACTTGGAAGTCTCTGTATCACATATCTGGGTTGTCGCAGGGGAGTTGGACCTCTCTGAAATCTGCTGAAAAGGCAACACAGGGTAATTCAAGTAGTCAAGATTTCTGAAGGATGTCAATGATAACTTCTTGAGATGGCTCAGCTCTTCACTAGCAAGGTAAAACTGGTTGGGAACATGATAATCAATATCAGCCTGGGCTGTATTGTATTATTTCATAATAATGTATGAAATAGTGGAGTTCAAGACTATGAAGGAAACAAGGAATGAAAACAGCAGAGTATACAACTTGGACTTCCGGGAACTAGTAACTGAGATACCACTGTAGGAAGCTCTGAAAGATAAAGCAGCACAAGAAAACTGCAAGGGCTTAAAGTACAACAGCCCCCAAGTACAAGAAAAGGCCCTTCTATTACTCAGAGAAATAAGTAAACACATAAGGAGATAAGCATTGGTAAGTTGCAAACTTATGCTGGACCTCCAGTGCAGAAGTGGGGGTGGTGGGAGTGTGGCAAGCAGGGACAGGCTGCAAAAGAAAAATTTGGAAGAATTACCTGAGCGTTAGGATGGGGTTTAGGAATGTTAGTGCTCAGGAGCTGAGACTGCCAAAGGAGTCAAGGGGAACAGGAAGAGTTTCTACCACTACACAAACTAAAAAGCTCAACAAGGAAAACACGGGTTTGCTGCAGAATGGGATGGATGATTTAGTGATAGTGGAGAGAGAAAAGGCCTAGACAGTGTGTAGTTTGCTTCAGTTTTCACCATGAAGGTCTCATATGATTCTTTGCTTAGAGACATAGTTCAAGGACAAGGAAAACAACCAAGAGTACATGAGGATGGAGTCAGGGACTGATGGTGAGATCTGAACCTGTCCAAGTCCATGGGACCAGATACGTGTTACCCGGAGTCCTAAAGGTATTGCTCCAAGGCCACAGGGATGGGGTAAGATCCCTGACAACTGGAGAAAGATAGATGTTGCACCCATCATCGGTCCCCAGGTGAATCAAGAAGCAAGTCCTTGAGGAATATTTCTGGACACTTGAGGGAGAAGGTGGGGACTGAGAACTGCCAGCTGGCATTTAACAAAGGTAAATCATGTCTGGCCAACACGATTGTCTTCTATAATAAAATGACAATATTTGCAGACAAAGAGAGATAAGCAGATGGCATTTACATCATCTTGAGTAAGGCTTTTGACATAGTCTTCCACTTCCTGAAGTCCTTTCCAACCTTGTGATACTATGAAACAACAGCTTCTATGGCACGAGGATGGTCGGGTTTCAGAGCATGCATCCTGAGCAGACCCGCTGTATCAATGTTCAGCGCAGCATCAGATACAGTAGCCACAGGTTTGGTTTTAGACATCAGTCATCTGGATATCCGAAGTCAGTCTCCAGGGTGTTAAAAAGTATCCATGTGCAAGGATTATTCTTTTACAGTGTTTCACAAAATAAAATTTGTCTAATGAACAGATGAAAGAAACAGGTTGTGTTTGACCTACATGACCACTTTAAGAGGTGCATTTCTAATACATTTGATATGCCCTAATTATTTTGGCATCAGGAAAAAAATTGTCAACAATACAAACATACTTTCAACAAAGCATACTCATGAGAAGAGACTCCCTTATCATCTCCTTGCCTTTGTGATCCAAAAAGAGTGAAAAGAGGTAAGAGGTCCTAATAGTGGAGCCAATATTCACCTAGAGAAGAGGGATTCGATGTAACAGAGTTCCCCAACACCACTGCCCCTCACCCTTTTCTGTTATGTGATGTTCACATAGCTATGCTGCGATCAGCAGAAACCAATATGTTATTACACCATCTAAAATTTCTAGTAATACATAACTATTCACAGCTTTTCTTTGTACAAATCTTACCTTCTCTGATAAGGGACTGTACCAGTAGAAAGTGGTCTGTGTAAAGGCAGTGGACTGGACATAGGCAAGTGGATCACTTCGCTAATTACAAACAGCTTTTGTTACATATTGCACAAAGAAAAAATATGTCAAGACTGGTCCAAGATGCCTTGTGTCTCCTCCCTACACACAAAGTTTATCTTAAAAAAGTAGCTGCCTCTGTAGAGTCCTAGTTATATGCTCAGAGAGGTTTTGTTAGTTTTCTGGAAGATTCTGTGTGACTCAGAGGCAAGAGTCCTGCTGACTTTCGTTAAGAAGTTCAAGTTATTTGGAAGCTTTCTAAAACTTGTGCCTATGGGAGCTGTTTTCCTTACTGTTGCATAGTCAGCCTCCATCCCCAGAGTTAGATCTGAGGTTTTGATCGCTCAAGTAAGACAATGAGGCTGTCTGAGTAAATTGTCTATTCATGACATAACTTTTGCGAGGCTTTAATTATACAGTGGTGAAGTGCACCTTCTATCTGCAGCTAGATACATTGTTCAATGTTTTGTTTATTTCTACTGTTTGCAACGTGTACTTTACTCATTAAATTTACGCAAATATAGACCTTCACTCAGCAGATGAGAACTAAACAGTTTGTGAGTTTTCCTGTGGTTTTCATACTTCTTTATTTTGAAACCAGAACATGTTTATTTCCTCTGCTCAGCTATGAGGTCAGTGAATAACTTTTTCTCCAGTTCATAGTTGAGAAACTGAGGCCCCATAAGATCAAGGTAAAGGGATGATCCTATGAAAAGAGAGGATGCAATAATGACTGTTTTGCCCACGTTCCCAAGAGGATGATTTGTCCCATAGCTTTTAGAATATGTTAAAAAAGCTTCAATGATACTTTTGAATTTGCCTGTAGTTGCTCTTGTGGTAGACAGAATAGAAGAGGGGGAGAAGTGGGCAGGCAGTGAAATAAGGGAGGACAGGTGATGCAGAAGAATAAAGATGAATTTTCTCCAGCCAGTAACACTGAGGTCTTCAAAACTTCTCTGTGCAAACGGCTTAATCCAATGTGCCATTGAAAGTACTTTATGGACAAATTCAATGACTCCAGAGCCAAGGCTGAGTATCCAGTATCCTACCTGTTCTTGTGCATTGGTGGTGTTGTCTTTGGGCTTTGCTTACCCAAAACTCAGCAGTTTGGGTTTTTTTTTTTTTATTTTGTATTCCCTCAATCTTTGCAGTTACCAGGTTATATGATATTCCAGGGCCTTTTTCTATGTATTATGTAGGTTCTTTTCATACATGCAAACATGTAAAGCACAGGGATTTACTCCTTACATTGCTGAAATGCAAAACTATTTCAACAAAAAGAATCAGTCCTGAAACAGTCTTTGAACAACCCTTGAAAAGCATCATATGTTGTGCACAGAGCAGAGAAAATTAACTTACCTATAAGTGGTACGGAGTCGGAAGTTGCAGGCATGATCTCAGCCACAAGCAGCATGAATACGGTCAGAGAAAGCAGGACAGTGATACCTGCAGGGAGAGAACATGGAGGGGAAGGATAGGAACATTAACTCTGCAGCTGCTCCTCTCATGTCTTTGCTGTTAAATATAACCTTGTCCTGATCTACGGCTAAGCCAAACCCATGACTTCATGTCTGTCAGTGCAGATGAGAACATCCACAAAGTGAAAGCATTTCTGGATGCGCCTTTATCTGATGTCTTTTCACATTTCTCTATTAGACCCAAACCCTTGCTCCTCTTAAAGTAAGGGAGAAATGTTTCCGGATGAATGAAATGAAGTTTGCACAACTAGTATACAAAAAAGCACAAAAAAACAGCACAGATGGTTATTAAAGGCTAGGACAGACTTTCATAGACATGAGTCTATTTTTTGGCTATTGCATATTATATAACACCCTCCAAAGAGCTGCAGCCTGTTTTAAAATAAGGTCTTTGTTTTTTTCTATATGGAAAGACTGTTGCTAAACCTAACTGCCTTGGTATTCAGAAATTACAATGTCAATGCATGAGCATGATCTCTTTTTT
>VYZM01005900.1:28082-81143 GCA_013398915.1 Dromas ardeola
TTTTTTTTTGTTATTCAGCTGAGAGAAGAATTAAAAAAAAGAGTTTGGATGTCCAAACTTTCTTCTTGGGGCCAAAGCTGTGGCCGTGGGTCTTCCCCAGCTGTCCAACAGCATGGAGGGCTTGGAGAGTGGGGAAGATGATCTGTGCAGGCTGCATCACTGGCACCTGGTGGCAAAGCAGAGAGGTCATCCCTGAGAACCCTCACAACTATGGGTCCGCGGCTTTGCAGACTTTCCTTTCTCTCACCAGCTCACTGCGTGCTGGCAGTTCAGAGGCACTGTGTGAAGGAAAGACAGGCAGCTTCGGCTTCATTTGAAAATTATCTCCAATGCTGCACTTACCCTGCCTGTTTGCATCAGTTGTTTCTGTGCGCTCCCTGAAACACCAGGTAATGTGAATCCCAGCTCTGAGTCACCTAACTGAGTAGAGTTTTGTGTTTTGTGGTAAGTTCTTGACCTGTGCCTTTTGAAGATAAAATCCACAAAACAGAGATCCTTGAATATTGTCTTTGACTGCTGCTGCAAATACTGAGGGGACTGTGCCATAACCATGTGTGCAAGACCATGTCCCTGCACAAACAGTGCTTCTCTGGGGTGGCTCGGTTCACTTCATTCATCCATTTACATTCTGGGAGGTCTGACTCCCACCATTATGGCCATTTTTGGATGGACCACATCGAGGATTTTCTCCGAGTTTCTCCTGAGTCTTGCCTCAGCTCCTTTCCTTAATAGCAAATAGCTGTCCCTTCCTACACCTATCTTTTTTCTCTAATGGAGAGCAGTGGTGAGTACAGCCTGCTCCCAGAGTCATGGGAAATAAAATTTTCATGAAGCTTTGGAAACACCACCTTTTCCACTCTTCCAAGTTTTCCAGTGTCTTAATTAATCTAGCTGCTTCTGTGAGCCCTTGTTGCCAGTCAGTAGGCCGATTATTGACTTTTCCCTTCTAAAGTTTTGCAAAGGAGTTTGGCAGCACATAGGTCTCTGTTACAAAAGATTTCCTTTTCTTTACACAACAGATTTACATTATTACTTTTTCTCTCTTTACTTTTTTTCCTTGCGTAACCAATTCTTCACCATGGACTTCTTAGCTCACCAGGAGATCTGTCAGATCATGTCAGATTTCCCCATATAGTCACCCTCTGCATCAACTCCTTATCTTGAAGGATGGAGAATGCTCTGCTCTGGTACATGCCAATTTTATTCCTGTATCTTAGTGCTGCCCATGGGTCTGTCCCCGTGAAACAACAGGAATTTTTTAAGAAGTCTTAGGGGTGAGTATCAACAGAGGACACAGACATCAGGGAAGACACAGTTGTTCCCTGGTGTGCCCTGCGGACATGCTCGGTGTCAGTCTGCCAGCAGCTATGACACAAAAAGTTTGTCTATTTCTTGTCCACCACAGTGTGCTACTGTGGGGGTAGCCTGTGTATTTGCTGGTAAATCCTGGCTGCTGGGCAATAACGATGCAAAGCAGGCTGAGATTCAGATCTGGCTGGCTGAGACCAATCACAGTTTGCCTTTTCATCTGGAGTTTTAGCCTCAGCCTGGCAGTGACGATTTCACTGCAGAGGGAGTGCTGCTCTCGGGGTCCCCTGTGGTCACACACCTCTCCACTATCAAGAAAGAGCTAATTAGATTGGACATGAAGTGTGATGTGAGGGTGCACATCACTTTGCTTTAGATGACACCTCATTTGGGCCTCTGAATGTTCTAAGCAAACTGCTCAGGAGAATGATTTATTGATTTGTGAAGTGGGAATACACCACTAATAATTCAGCTAAATTATTTCAGTAGGTCTGCCCCCTAATTACACAGCTTGCAAAATTTCCACAGACCACTTCTAAACACCTTTCCTGAAGGAAAAAAGCTCGTACTTATTGAAAGCTACATATTGACTTAAAACAAAGAAATGGTCTCTGTGCCTTACCTGGAGGAATATATTGGCAGGATCCAGAGTAATTCACCAGCACATTCGTGTGAAACGTCGCATCAAATCTTTCATCCGCACTATAATGCAGTAGAAAAAAAAAAAAAAAAACAAAGAAAATGCAAGCTGATGTTTAGTTAAGGTGTAGTAACTGCCAACATAAAAATAATCTTTTGTCTGAATTTAATGCACAGAATGTCTGCATTAAGGTCCTGCCCTTGGGTGAAGAGTCCACCCTTGATCAGAATCTCAGCTTCTCATAGACGCTGTTGGTCTGCACTCAGGCATGCGGCAATGTCCTCGAAGAAGTGAGAGGCAGAGCTGTTTGATGTCTCAGAGCAAAGGCAGAAGTGAAAGGTGCAAAAGTGTCACGCTAGCTGGACAGTAAGGATGATGAAGTTTTTCTGAGGCAGCTGTCAGAATCAGGCAGCTCACAGTGTAAATCGAGGTATCTGTTACCCAGGTATCTGTTGTAAGAGTAATGGTGGCCTGGGGCAACAATTCTGGAGTCTCTTAGGTTGCAAAGGTGCCAATGATTCGCTTCAAGCCGTGGAGGAAAGCACTGGGGAGTTGTTTTAAATTTGGGGTTTGTAGGAGGAGACTCATTGACACTCTAAGAGCAGAAAGCAAGAAAATAGAATTTCTTTAGGATTCCATAGATTTTGAGAAAAAAAAGGGAGTGATGACCTGGGCAAGGACAAGAATTGAGCAGGCCTGGGAGCTTGTTCAGAAGGTCTCTGGGGAAGAGATTAACTATGATGGGTTGGCCTGAATGACGACCTACAGCCTTGCCTGTCATAGCTACGTGCAGGTCTATGTTGCATGACTACACCACCTTACATACCCTGTCTCATAACCAGATGTGGAAAATTCAGACCCTCTGTTCCTGACGTGACCTGCTTTTTATTCATGTCTGATTCCTCAGTCATAATTATTGCCCCCAGCACAAAACTGAGAGGATAAAATTGAAAAGGCTAAATGCAGAATGAGTGATAACCATTAAGGCACCAAGGTTTTTATAAATGCAAGGAAACAAAGAAAAGACTAAGGACCAGACAGATTCTTTACTTGCTGTGGAAGGAAAGGAAACAACAGGGTGCAGACATCTGCACCCTCTCTGCTTCACTCTTCACAATCTGTGGCTCACCAGAATTAATTCTCACACAGTGACAGGACACCAGGGCAGAATAGGGGAGGAACAGGTTAAAGAAATGTAGATAAGACAGATTCCAGTTGGCAGGGCTGAAGAAATTTACTCCTGAGAACTGAAGGGACTGGCCGAAATACCCTCTGAAGCATTAAGAATTATCTGTGAGAGCTCGTGGATAACAGGGAAGGGCTTGGTGAATTAGACAAGATCAAAGAGAATTCTGATTTATTTTTTTTTAAAGGTGAAATTATAGACACATCAGCCTAACTACAAAGAAAATGGAGTGAAAACAGCTGGCACAGATTTGTCAAGGGCTAACTGCACCAAATCAATCTAATTTTCTCACTGACTGAGTAAGAGGAGGCAGGTGACACATCTGAACTTCAGAAAGCATTTGCCATGTCATGTTGTTATAAACAAACTACAGTAATATAGACCAGGCTATATGCCTACATTTTAGAGACTGGAAAGGAATAGACACTTTGAGGAGTAAAAGCTGAAGTAAAGAGCTCTAAAACAATACAGGTCACTCCAAGCCTTCTTCAGGTATCTTGTAGTGAAGGCGTAGTGGGGAAAATGGGTCTTAGTGAACAGGGGAAACCAACAGAAAGAAATTCAATCTGGATGATGAGAAAGTTTCACCGTTAAAACTCTGAGAAAGACAGATCAGTGAAAATCTAGTCAGACAACAATGCTGAAGTACAACATCTGAGGTTTGTGATATATCAAAAACTAAAATGGTCAGAGAAAAAACAAAATCCCCTCGTCCTGGAAAACATCTGTCTAGAGAGATCCACTCCATTTAACAGTTCAGAGGTGCTCACTAGAGAGCTGGATTCAGCTCTGGAGGAGGAAAAACAAATTAGAGAGTGTTCAGAGGGGAAGACGAATGATGGAGAGAATTATAAAATATGAGTGATAAGGAAAGTGAGAAGAAAATCCGTTTGTTTACTCCAGGCAGGAACACTATGGCAGAGACATTATAATTATTTTCCAGGAGAGCCATGGTAATTATAAGGCGAATATGGACAGTTTTACTTGCATGCACTAGTAAAAGGTAAAGACGACCTCTGCAGAACTACAGCAAGGAAGACTTAGATTGACTATTAGAAAAATCTATTATCTGGCACTTATTTGCTTTTTTTGACAGTTTCAAGATTAAGACCCAAATCCCCAGATGGCAAAAGCCCCAGAATATCATTGAAGTGTGACTGATTTCCAGCATTTAATGCTTAGTTCTAGACTCCCACTAGCCACTGCGCATCTTACCTGTTATACAGAAGAATGTCTGGTACCCAAATCTGGTCGGATGGAAATCGCAAGTTCTGCACCCCTGGGTATTCATACTGATCCCAAGACAAGTAAACGTCAACCCAGGACTGTTGGCAAATACATACATCAGATTATATGAGCTGGTAAATTATTCTAATTTGTCTGGAATATCATGGGAAGAAAACGGATTTTGCTAGTAGCAATAGCATTAGTATGATAATAGTATAATGGTCAGGTTTAATTCTTAAGAAAAGTCAGCATATATACAGAGCAATACACAGTGGGATGACAGAATGCTGTGAGACATACTTTAATTTAATGTCTAAACTCTACACCTTGTGGCCTGAAGCCAGGCATCCCAAACCTTTTCTGGTTGGCTGGCAGAAACACTGGCAGTAGGCACCTCCATAAGGCACAGTGGTTCTGAGCTGAGGTTGTTTGCATGACTTGAGTATCACCAGTGGTAGGTGGATCACGGTCTGAGAGTCCCTTTTTGGTGAAAATAATTTAATCTGTTACAACTGTTGGGTGGTTATTTTAGTATCTACCTTGCTATGAGAGGTAGGCAAATGAACTTTATATCCCAAGGGGTTATTTCTGATCCCCTTTCCTCCACCATAACACAAACAGTTAATTCAGGGAAGGTACAGGCACATGTTTTGTGCTGAACCTTGTGACTTAACAGCAAAGCTCTGTGGGAGAGCAGCAAGGGAGACAGTTATCGATGCTATGACTGAAAAACACCTCTGTAAGAGATAAGACACCCACACGCACTCTCCTAACAGTCCTCTAGTTCTATAGGTTGGTTTGGGTTAGTTTTTGCAATAGTAAACAACTAATTTCTGCTGCAAATCCCAGCAGATAGCTGAGAAAGGAACAGCCTGTTCACTTGACACAATTAACAGGACACGGGGTTTGGCTGCTAAAGTAAAAGCAGATTTAGTTCAATCATTTAAGTCTCCCAGAGGCTTTTCCCTCCAGAGCTGCATCTTGACTGAGCACAAGCCATTAAGGGGCTTAGTTTACATGTCATAAAGGAAGACCATATCCCTCGCTATACATGGCCAGCAGCAGACCTGATGGGAAACTCCCACCCTCAAAGCTCTCAGTGAAGATAAGTTTTACTTATCCTGCATGACTAGCGCAGGTCACTCCTCAGCTGGAGCAGGTTGCAGAAAAGAGAGGAGGAATGTTTATGGATGAGGTTTGTAAAGCAAGAGGAAAGGCAATATTCCCACTGATGTGCCTGGGCACTGCCGGTAGCAATGCAGCGTGGGGCTGCTTGTGGTGCCTGGCCAACCCACAACCCAGTCCGAACAGTCCCCACATGGTCCGGTGTGGCTGCATCACTTCTGTGTTCAGGGGCATGTGTGCTGGGGATCTTTGTGCCCTGCCTGCCACAGTGTCACCCCTGGATCCCCTATTCAGACAGAGGTGGGTATTTTTCCAGAAGCCATGAGTATAGGGTGCCTGGTCTTAACTGGTTGTCTAGATCCTTCACAACAAGTCCCCATCACTTTCCTTGAAGAGGACCTCAGCCCCTTGAAGAATCTCTCCTTCAGGTATGGTGGGACTCTAACTTTGGGCTCTTTGTTTCTAGATCCCTACATCCACTGCCATAACAATGCAGTTGTTTCCACCCTCGAAATGTCAACAGGTCTGCCAAAGGATTAATGTAGTCTCCTGCATGTCATTTTCAATGCTAAAAGGAGCAATAGCGAAATTTCAAAGGACCCGAAATGCCTGCTTGTTTCACATTATAGACAAGTTAAAAGACAGCAATCATGCTTTTCAGCTAAGAAATCACATTTGGTATCTTGCTATTAGAAAGGTGTTTTTTTTCCTTTATTAACCCAGTTTACTCACCATCTGCAGCCAAGCATTTGTGATCAACACTTGATTCTTCTCATCCTTTGAACAAAAGGGGAAAGGAAAAGGAACAGAAGAGAAAAAAGGATGAAACTCAAAGTATAGTTTGATGACAGATGGAAGAGTTTCTGTTTCTTTTAGAAAAACCAGACACAGGATAAATAAACACATGGTTTTTGGAGTACATTGTGAGCTCAGTATAAAACCACTGACCTGCATTGTATGGCCCAGACAACAATGAATCCCTTCTGCCTTTTAAACCTACAGACCTCCTGCTTTTATCATAATTAATCAATGGCAGAAGTGAAAACAATAGAAAATTGCTCTTATTTTGCTGGGGACAATCTGACCGCTTACCAAAAGCACAAGTTTTTCCTTCTAGCTAGTTGGTCAAAACAACATGATTTCCAGTACATACTACAGCATTCAGTAGCTGGAGAGATTTTATGTTGTATTTGCTGCCGCTGCAAAACAATGGTGAAACCATGCTGAAATGCTCTTCCTTTGGAGTCCCAGCATTGTGTAGCTTAGCTCAGGCTGAAAGGGAAGGAAGGGCTGGCCTTGGACAAAAGCTAGCGCATGGCCAAAGGACACAAATGCTGCCTGATAGGAAGCTCATGCTGCACAGAGCAGGAGTCTGTAGGTTCAGACGCCTGCATGCAGAAGCGGTAGGAAGCAGCCCTGACTCACAACTGAAACAAAGAAGCCCTCACCCAGCTGGTCTCCAAGTGCTTTTGGGAGCCACAGGGCGCCCAGCTCGTTGCAGTTAGCCTGCAGGTGCAGGACCCTGCGGTGCTACTGCCACAGGGGGATGGAGAAGCAGGGCTGCAGAGTCATGTAGTACAGATACCCAGATCCACACCTCTGCCTGGCACAGCTCCAAATACCACCACCCGCATGCCCTGCACTTCCCAAGAGCTGAGGCTAGGGTATTCGGTGGGGCTGGCTCACTGTATGCCCAGCTTCTCTACAGCACGGGGAGGTATTTCTTCCCCCTCAGAGCATAACCTGTGTTCAGCCCTTACCTACACAAAGAGCACTGCAGCTTTGACTGAGGTGCGTCCTGAAGCTTGGTTTTGATGCTGTAGCTGGAGACAGTACCAACCAATACAGCCACAAATGTGGCAGTAAATATGTGCCTCTCTTTGTACAAACCACAACCTGTCTCCAGAGGGAATCTCCAAAAGGACAACTCTGTCTCCCTTGTTCAGCAAGAGCTGAAGCAATTGTGAGGAAGTCCACAGAAAAATAATAAAAGAAAAATCACATACAGGACTAAGCTTGTTGAGACACGTTTTTAGATGCTGAAGGATTCAAAGTGATAAACACCAACCTGCAAAGGTATAAAATCCTAAAGTGAAAAAAAAAAAACGAGCCGGTCATTGATGGGGTCCTCAGAGCTACCTGTGTCAACTGACCTAGGAAATGAAAGTAAGCCAGCAACACGGAGTCTCTGTCCCAGGAATCTTCAGAGACCAGCCCTTCCCCATCTGCCTGTTGCCTTCCTGGCCACCAGTGACTCCTCAGGTGTCTCCTAGAGATGGTGAGCATGATACTCATCTGAGTTCCCCATTAAATCCTAGTGATATTTTGTGTTGCTAGCCAGTCAATAATAGTTTTATACTTGTTAGCTGCACATGTCATCCTTGCAGAGTTTTTCAGTGTACTGCTAAAGAAGCCTAAACACCATGACTGAAACAGTCAGGTTACAGGACTGCAACACTTAGGCAATTCCTTTCTGTGCAAAATGAAGGACTTTCCTGATCTGCATTGCACCCTATAAGGAGGGGGAGGAGGGGACCTGCCTCTTTTTGTTGGCTACCTGAGAGCCACACAGGGAGGCGTTAAATTTCAATGTAGGTCTGGGAGGTCTGTGGGTTTCCCGCATATGCAGATGCGTCCTGTCAGAAGTCTTTGATGCGTGGTTCTGGATTTACAAGGAAACTCCCTTTTACCTGACATAGTAAGTTTATAATTGACAGACTGAGAAGGACGACATTTAGGTCTGATTTCTGTATTTCACAAAACAGTCTGTTGCTCTTACTGGCTCCCCTGTCACACCTCTGTCAGCTCCTTGTTCGAAGTCAGATGCTAATGACCTTTGTAGTCAGCTTTGAATCACCAGCTATGTGTTTCAGGTAGCATTAAATGTACTATCTTGGGTATACTTTGCCTCCTTTTCACAGGGCTATTGTTCCCACTAGGTTTCTCTTGCTTCCAAGATTCATTTTGCAGTCAAAGGAAAGATTGTGTATCAGAGTTGTCACAGTTTTATCCATAGCATAACCATGCCCTGAGTGATCTTCCTTGTCTTGCCTTTTGACCGAAGCAGTCAGCAAAAGTACAAAGTCTAACCAGGCCTTTGGGCTGCTGTGTCCCACCTTGGGGGGCAAGGGGTAATGTCACTTCAGGATGTTTTCATGGCCATTCAGTCTATTCTCTTTCTTGCCTTCAGGCTGCTGAGCTTTCAAAAGGTGTTTGACGTTATAGACAGCAAAACACAGAAAATGTTATTTTTGTATTCAGCACTGATCAGCAGATGCAGCCTGATGGGTTCTTCTTATCACAGGAAGGAAGAGAAGGTTTTCCGAACATGGAACTGAGTTTGCCAGAAGTGCCTGGTTTGCAGGACCAGCAAAGCTCACTTTATACTGGGCAGGCATTTGTACAGGTGTATCTCTCTTGCTAAGTTCCATCTAGAGAAGGACCTGGAGGAGCCTGACCTGGGGAAGAGTGTCTGCTGGGGATGCCCAGGAGGTGAGGGATGTGGGAGTCTAGAGTCTGAATCCATCGCCTGTTAGAGAAAGAAGCTTTTAAGTGCAGAGGTGTTTATGACGCTTTCCATCTTTGCAGGTGTGGTGGTTCACTGCGACATGTGGCTTTGTATCCTACAAGGAAACAGTTTGCCCTTTGCAGCGGGCTTGTTGCCTTGCCTTTCCAGAGCTGCAAAGGAATCACAGCTCTTGCTGTCTTCATCATGACCTGTAAACTGTGTGCACGTTTGAGATACCTGGGCACAGGAGGGACCATATTTGTCTGTTACAAAGATACTTACAGACAACCATGAGAGTGTATGTACCTTACTCTGTACCAAGAGGTGACCAATACTGCTTTGCCCAAGTAGTAGCTAATGAGCTTGGGAAGTGCTGGAGGCAGTTCCCTAACTGTGCATCATTGGTTTGTGCTGAGGGATTTAAGCTTAGTTGTGAGGATGCCTTTCTTCCCATGAGAAAACTTGAATAATCCATCACACTGCTTTTCCTGTGAAAGGTTTCTGTCTCACTTGATGCTGTCGGTCTTGGGGATGACATCCCCTCTGCGTTTGGCGGCCTCTGAGCTTCCAGCTGTCACTGTAGCAGACCAACCCTCCTAAGATCCCAGGTAAGGCTGGAGATGAGTAGCCCCCAGAGATGCTTTTCCAGTACTCCCCTGGCAATTGCCCCGGACTGCAAATGATCAGCTCAGACACATCAGTTTTCTTCTGGCATTCAAAAATGATGGAAAAGCTAATGCTCTAGTCACTAGCTAGTGTAACAGTTGTCCTCTAAATCTTTCCTGTCTTTATCTGGGTCACTTTCTCCCCTTTCTATCTGCAGCCTTACCCCACTTAATCCTCTGCCCTGGATATCTGCTTATTCTTACAGCCACCTTTGACCCATGGACAGTGACAATATTAGTTTGGTTTGTTCTAGTGCACATGATACAACATGTGAATGTTTTAGCTTTGTTTTCCTTTCCCTGATCTCAATCCAAAGCTTACAATTTATGTAAGTCTGCCTGTCTTTTGCATCACTGACTGTCAGTAGATTCCCCCTTGCCAGGCTAACATCTAGGTAAAATGTAACTGCCTTCAGCCACATAATTACCTGGGTCATATCACATGGAAAAAAAAAACAAAGCCCTTCATATGGTAATGTCATCTCTGCAGCAAGGCACTTGTTAACAGGTGAGTGACAGTTATCATTAATTCTCTTTCCTTCTCACAGAGCCACAGAATTAGAAGTTGAATCAGCCATTGATTTATTGCAAGACACTGACCAGAAAAATCCCAAACTGAACAGATAACTCTCAGAGGTTACCAAATGCCATATGTGGCTACCTTGGTTAACGCCTGTCTTTTGGGTTTTTTTTGTACACCATTTATGTGCCTGAATAAAAGGATGGATATGGTCAAGAGACTTGGAAAGTTTTGTTAGCAGAGGCATTTTTCACCACATGGGATTTTGATCAAGAGTTTCAAAAGGAATTGATAAAACTTTCAAATGATTCTGCACTCAGTCTACCACTGCAGCAGGCAGTCTTGCTGAAACACCCATCTACCCATCAACCCCCAAACTTCAGCTGATTAAGTAAAACTCAGCTTAAATGCATTGTATGGCTGAAGTCCCACAAAACCAGACAGCTTGAGGAAAACCTGGGTTGCCTTCACAACGTTCAGTAAGCATTGCTGGACAGTCTTTATATTTCAGTGGTCTCATTAAAATGTTGGAATAAAGATTACAATGGTAACATTAACTTTGAAGAGATACCTGATGTTTATGTACTTAATCTCAATGCCTTTGACAAAGCACCCTCAGGACTAAGACAGGAATCAGCGGGGATGGCACAGAGTCAAGGTGAAATGTTGAGCAGATACAAAAATACACTGGAATAACAGAATGAACAAACATCCATCGACATCTGCTGAGCGATTGCGATTTGCCCATCAGGACGGCGATGCAGTCAGGCCAGTGTTGTCAATCCAAGGAGGATATAGTCAAGTGGTCATAGCTGAACACCCATGCCCTCCTGCTTTTCTTATTTTGTTGCTTGTGCCTTTTCTCCTATGAATGGACAGAGGAGATGTCTCATAAGTGTTTTTCACCTAAGGTTGAGCCACATTCCCATCTGTTGCCACTGACTTCTCCTTGAGGTCATGCCTTTCTTGGTGCCTCTGCTGTCTTGGAGAGGCACATGTCCTTTCACTGTGGGCAAGCAACACAATCTGCATGAGGCTGTCTGGTCACACTGCCTCTAACCACCTGCAGTGTTCTCCTCCCCAGAAGAGTACTCTGGGGGGAGTATCACTGCACCCCAATCTGCTGCTTACAGCAGCCCTGTGGACACTTGCTTTCATAGTAGTTGCTTTACATGTTGGAGGGTCTGGCCACTGTCAGATCATACTCCTCCCCTTGCAAACCCATGGAGCCAGGAGCAAACACTTGTGGTGAGAGCGGACAGTTTAAGAGAGCTCGGTACTGGGAGGCACACAGTGTTCAAATAGGGCCTGTGTGAGAACAGAATGCAAATACCGGGATGTCAGCCATGTTCCTCAGGCTCAGCCCTCATGGCCAACAAGGTCTGTGAAAGGTGTTCCTTGGGAAGGCCTTGGCATCCCGTACCTCAGAGACCAACCAGTGGCTTTGGGACGGATGTTTAACGCAAACGCCTGGATGCAAAACTGGCTGCAGGAAGTACTGAACTTGTGCATTCCCCAAAGGTGGGAGCAGGAGGAAGGAACAAGGGGAAAAAAGTCAGTTTCTGTTGCCAGTCAGAGAGCTAGAGGAGTCAGCCATCCCAATCATTCACACAACTGGTGACTGAGAGTCTGCCAAGCCTACAGAATTGTGCCTTACCTGCCTTTTTGCCCACATTTTCCAATTTGCACTGCCACTATGGTTAAAAAAAAGCAGACTTGTTCTTGACCTGCACATGTGACATGACCTTCAATTACACCCTGGGACTCTGGGTACCTGCCTTAGGAAACTAATTTCATTTTTCTAAGATGCAGCTTCTCAGTAATGCCTGAAGATTAGGACTGTTGTGAAGTGTGTCACACTTATAGACTTGTTTTGAGATTGTTTAAACCTCAAGTCCTTCAACAAAGGTCTGAAAACTCCAGGCACTCCCTTTCCCCACACTGTTATGGGCTTCTCGGGAGGGTGAAGCCACCAGCTTTGTCCCTCTTCTTCTCATGCTTCTCATGGGAATCCCAGCAGCTGTGTCAGAGGCCTCACATGGCTTTCCAGCACAGCGCTGCTCTCTGACTGCTTGGATGAACTCATGTACATGCTTGGTTCCTGGGGGAAAGGATGTTATGTCACCATCCAAAAGCAGTCAGTCCTCCGTTAAAATCCCAAGTCATCCACACATAAGACATATGTGGTTTCTATATTCTCCAGGGTGGATACCTCATCCTGAAATAACCCTCATGTGTTTTGTGCACAGTTGGAAGGTGTTTCAATAAAGAGGTCTAGACACAAATTGTTATTCAAAGCTATTTATTATTCATTGCTTTTTTCAGTAGTTGAAATCACAGGGAAAGCAGTAGGAAAAGTACCTATCAGACATCCACGCTCAGGCTATTCACAAGGCTGCCTTTGCTTTTTCTTTTGCTATTTGCACGCTGCTGTGACAGCAGAGCAAAATAAGGGGACACAGGCCTGTTCCAAAACTCAAGTGAGATCTTAAAGCCTGTAATCATGGACCAAAAATGAGGGGAATGGTTTTTAATGAAGAGCTGATGTCACTATCTCTCAGAAGTTACACTCAGAGAACACTATTAAAATACTAACCTTCCAAACACTCATAAACTAAGAATTATTATGTTTGAGGTCAACATAAAAGCTTTGGTTTAACTACTTTATTGCAACTGGTGGCTTTAGAAATGTGACCATTTACAGTGTGCCTGCCCCATGCTAGTTTACACAGCCTCCTGGCAACAGTAAGGCATGGCCAGGAGAAGTCTCTGATTTCTGGGGACCCTGCTGCTTTTCCTGGAAGATCATGTGGAAAATGTTTTCCATTTCAAGCAGATGCGTGCTTCTCCAAAGGATGACTTTCCCTGCTACTGCTATTAAGTTCCTGAGTGATTAAAAGGAAAATCTCACTTTTAATAAATTTTGCTCCTGTGCACATTAGGGAGGTGAGGTGAAAGTACTGAAGCCTCTTAAAAATCCTTGATGGTTAAAATTAGTTATCTAAGATTAAAGAGTATCCATGGGATCAAGATCTAAATTCCCACATCTTCAAACAGAATAGTACAGCCTTTTCACTAGGCAGCCAAAAAATTGGTTAGTTATTTTGAAATGCCCAAGCTGGATGACAACCACTCAAAACCCCAGAAGGAAATCAGTGCCTAACTTCGTTGTGCTAGGAAACTCACATGTCACGTGATTAATTGCATTAGTGAGACTGACATTTTTGATAATGCCTGGCATTTAGAAAGCAACCAGAAAAAATTTCATGGTTTATTTAGCCCTGGCTTTCCCACTTTTCAAGCTCCTTCCATGTTAATGAAGAGGACAATTTATTAAATTTTTCTTACCAGAGTTCAAAATTGGTCACACTAAGTGAGCTTTATGACCTGAAGAGAGAGTTTGGGATTTAACTTTAATGAATCTCTTGGTCTGCCTGGAATTTTAATGACTACTCTTCATGATCATTAATTACTGATTTTCAGCTTTCATAATGACATCGATTCTTTTTTCCTTCTCAGTTACACCATTTTGCATGAGTCTCACTGCTCTGGTCTCACTGAATTTGCTCTTGCAAGATGAGAGTGAAATTTCTGGTGGAGAAAAAACTCTGTGGAAAGATACATGCTTTGGTAGACTAGGTCTATACAAGGAGAAACACAGTAAACATAGCTTGTAAAGGCTACACAGGAAGCTCACAGGAAGTTCACAGATAACGCAAAACTGTTACTAGGAGAGGAAAGATACTTTAATCTAGAAGGGTTGAAAGAGTCAGTTTCTCTCTCTAGCGCTCATCAGTGCTTTGTAAATAAATAAAATTCAGAATACTTGCTTAATAATCCTTTCGTTATTACTTCCCTGTCTTTCATATACTCTGTGTTTCAGTCTTGAGTAGTCAAGCTTATATTATTAAAGTTATCTATCCATAAAAGATTTGTACAGGATGAACTACCAGGATTATGGTTTAATCTAGGTAATACTAATACTATATCGGGAATAATATGCAAACAGGTGCTTATGTGTAGTGGCGTATTTATATTTGTTTCCTTGAATCACTTGTCTGTCGATCTGGGTTTGCTGCAGAACACCCAGCACAGAGATTTGGACATGTGGTGGTGATGGAATAAAGGGCAGAAGTAGATGACCTAGCTGCTGTAAAATCAGTTTAGGAAGGGAGAGGTGAATTAAAGCTAGAAATTTAATCCTTGAACTGTCAGGCCCATCAATTGACCTGCAGAACCAGCCTTAGAAAGCCTCCGCTCTAGACGACGGGACGGTTAGGAGGCTGAAGGTCTGGCTTGCCCCTGGGGCAGCACCCAGTGCCAGCATGGCTGCCTGACACCCTCCTCTGCCCCGCTGGCAGGACCACTGCCAGCACTGTCTGCCTCGCAGCCCTGCGGCACCTCTTGCCTCCAGCCGCAGCTCGCAAAGGGGAAAACAGTGCCTACGCTACATTAATGCTTGCCAGAATAAATAAACACTTTCGCATCCTTCAGATGAGAAAGCAGAGTTGTTTTCACAAGTTGGTGGCATTTAACAAGGCCCTTCTCTATCTTACAGCTTATTAAACAAAAACACATAAAAGCACGAAAAACAACTGTTCAGGTATTTAGATCTGACAGAGCTTATGTGAAGAAACTGACACTACGAGGGCTGTGTCAGACAGAAGGTGCCATAGGGCTGGTCATTGCCTTCCTCCTGCTTTCTTATGGCACACAGTCTACTGACAGGCAGCCTCTAGTTTTGGCAGTTCTCACTCAAATTGAAAATTCTCCAGCAAAAAGCTCATTGCACACCAGTTCTTGGGTACTGACTTAGAGCATCCTGCTAATTGAGGAGCAAATCACCCAGGAACTGAGCAGGCTGATGAGGGCATCTCTGATCTGAAGAGATGCCTGCATGTAAAAGTTGTTCTCTCACCAACCACTTCTACAAAAATTCCCAAATAAACCCATAATCAAAAAAACCCAATCCCTTCAGGGCTGCAGTCCCTGATTTAGGGAAAAACTAATGCAAGCTAAAGCTTGACCCCAAAAGTTTGATAAACTCCTGCTAGAGGAGATAAAAACTGCTGTGCTACTAAGCTAGTATTTTGCTTAGAGTGGTAATGTCTGCATCTGAGCTCTGCGAAAGCATGTGTAGAACTTTTCCCTTTGTTTCCCTGCACAGCAAGGCACAGACCATGCTTACAGGAGAAAACACGAATGTTTGTTATTTGTTGCCCCATTAAACTATTCTGTTACCTTCTCTTGCTGTTTTCCAAACATGTCAAGAGCTTTGACACACTGCATCAAAAAAATCTGCAGTATAAGTGAAATCCTTTGCAAGCATGCGATCAGATTTGGGATGATCCTGCTGCCCCTAAGACATACAAACATTTTACACAGAAATCAAAATAGTACATATTAAATTTTCCAGAAATAGCATTTTTGGGAGAGTTGCAGGCAAAAATACAGTAAAATGGTGTAAATTTTGGCTTCTAGAACTGCGAAACATGTCAGGCTAAGCCAGGTGTCAAGAGGAAGGGGCTAGACTCTTTTCAATGGTGTCCAGCAACAGGACAAGGAGCAACAGGCAGAAACTTGAACTCCACCTCAACATGAGGTAAAAGTTCTTTACTTTGAGGGTGACAGCACTGGAACCGGCTGCCCATAGAGGTTGTGGAGTCTCTTTCTCTGTAGATATTCAAAACCCGCTTGGATGCATTCCTGTCCAACCTGCTCTAGGTGGACCTGCTCTGGCAGGGGGGTTGGACTAGATGATCTCTACAGGTCCCTACCAACACCTACCATTCTGTGTTTCTGTGTGATTCTGTGAAAATCACTCACAGGTGGTTGGGGTTTGCGATTTTTTTTTCCAGGATTTTTGTGGCTTCCCACTGGGCACTTGCAATCCCTTTTTCTACTTGTTATGCCCTCTGAAAAAGAAGGAAATTTCCAGAAGAGCACCTGAACAACCATGTGGCATTACATACTTGAACAATTTGTCAGCTGCTGGGGTGGTTTCTGGGTCAGTGGCAGCTGGCAGGGTGAACATGGAGAAGAAAAGTACTATGGGACTTTGCCATATACAGGGACGCAAACAGCCAGACTCTTGGGGTGTCTCTGAAGAAGACAACATTGTTGGGGGACAGCGTAGTGATTAGGCACTCCTGCTTGCAATGAGGCTAATCAGCGTGCTTAGCAGTGTACAGCCTCTGAAAGGGTATAATGCAGTAGTTACCAGAAACCTCAGAGGTGTGTTTGCTTCTGGAAGGGGATTTTAAGGCATTTATTGTCTTTGCAGCATTGTGCAGCCACCTTGTAGCACTCTTCTTAAAATTAGGCTCTTTATTCAGAGGCTTTTTTTAAAAATGTGTGATACATCTCTTGTCTAGCCACAGTTTCCTTCTTCGTACTCCTGCTAGTTCACTGCTTGGTTTCTTTCCTGTTTGTACATTTAAACTCGCAGTTTGAGGAAACATGTGGCCTAGAAAGCAAATAAAACAAGTTTTTCCTGTGGACCATCAAGTGCAGTGAGGCTGTTGTTGCAGTGGTACTGATGCACTGACACAAAGATAATGGTAAATAGTATCACTAGCAGAAAGAAAGCTGGAAAATAAAGACCGCTTTTTTTTTTAAATACTTCATCAATGATTCCACTTAAAGGATATAGTCGCCTTCAGATAAGGTCCCTGCAAATGCCAACAGGCGCAATGAAAACTGTCATTCATGATGACAAATTGTTTCTACCTAGCAGGCTCCTATCACATTGAACCAAGGGAAAAATGCTTGCATTTACTCTGCTGTGGAAAATGTCATGCCTCATTTCTTAGTTGCTTTAGCTTGACCAACTGGCTGGGATCTTAGATGAAATAAGAAGAGAATTCTTGTTCCAGATACTCTTGCATGTGGTCTACACTTGCTTGGGCTGGCCGGGCTTGGCAGGGCCTGACAGTGTTCTCTGGGAGAGACCACCAGCCAAATGTCCTGCTGATCTACAGGGAGTGACTGGCTTCTGCCAGGGAAGGGTGGCCAGCAGGGTCCATGCAAAAGTGACCCTAAGAAATGGCATACACGTGAGACAGCTCAGAATGAAGCTGTCCTTGCACATACAGAACAAGGCAAACTGAACTAAGCCCTGCTGCTAAGCAGGGGTTATAACTGTCCACCTTTCTGCTCATTTGTTTCCCAGATGTAAGAGGCCTGTCTTGGCCATAGTTGTGAATTAATATAATCTTGCAAAAAGTCCTAACTCTAACGACAAGCAGTCATAGAATCATAGAATTGTCTAGGTTGGAAGGGACCTTTCAGATCATCGAGTCCAACCGTCAACCTAACACTGACAAAAAACATCACTAAACCATATCACTAAGTACTACGTCTACCCATCTCTTAAATACCTCCAAGGATAGCGGCGATTCCACCACTTCCCTGGGAAGCCTGTTCCAATGCTTGGTAATTCTTTCCGTATAAATTTTTTACCTAATATCTAATCTAAACCTCCCCTGGTGCAACTGGAGGCCATTTCCTCTTGTCCGATCACGTGTTACTTGGGAGAAGGGACCGACCCCCACCTCTCTATCACAACTGTGACATCACAGAACATTTTCTTCATGACTTTGAGTATGATGGCTGGCTTTGAGAGCTAAAAACCACACAGATCCTGTGCAGGCAAATACATGCTTGTAGGAGCAGAAAGCCTAATCCACGTTTGTCATGCTTTGAAATTTTCTTTGAATGGATGTGAGAAGAGGAAGTGAGATTTTAAGTAAAGTCACTTGTCACTAGTATTTGTCAAACCACTGGGACCTCAGAGATGTCTTTCCTGTCTAAGTAGCAAAGTGAATCTAGATTGTCATAAATGCCGTTCTCAGCAGGCTGGCTGCAGAAAATGAATTTAAATTTCATTATATTATAATACAGTTGTGGAGAAAACAGACTTACAGAGGCATGTCATGGAATCTGTTTCAGGTAGAAGTGCATTAGATGTGATGTCAGGTCTTGGCAAGGCTACAGAGTGAATTTCTGTGAGTATCAGTGGTAGACTCCTTCTTCCTTCCATGTGACAATAAAACAGGAGACTTTCTTTCATCTTCTTTACATTTTTTCGTCCCACAGGGAAACCAGTCCAGGGCCCACTGCATAACATTCGTTGCAGTGACTACTTGAAAGCATCCCAGTGAGTCTAGCAGTACTAGTGTATGACGACACACCATACTCCCCTGAGTGTGGAGTCCTTGTTCACTCCCCAGGGAGCAAGGTGCAAGAATTCCCCTCAGGCTGTGACCTTGCCTAGCACCCTGCTCTGCTATGGTAATGGACACACAAGTCCTCAGAAAGAGCAGCTTTGCACTTTGTTAGTGCGTACACTATTGCCAAGACTGTGATGCTGTTGATCACCTTCCACCAGTTGCTTTGTCTTATGCCAAGCCACTGGGTGATAGTGGAAGGTAATTCTCTTCTGAGAGTTACAGAGGCACCCATTTGCTGACTTGACACTCTCCAGAGAGCTGCTTATCGGGAGGTCTTATCAGAGATGTCACCAATAGAGTACCAAGCCTCGTACAGGCCACAGATATTAGCTGCTGTTGTTTCACATGGGAACTAGTAATACCACCAGGAGCAGTCTGAGGAGTATCGAGAAGGATTACAGAGCCCTAGGAGCAGTGGTAAAGGACTGTGGAGCACAGGTAGTTTTTTCATCAGCTCTCCCAGCCAAAGGGAAGGTGTTTAAAAGGGTCGAATCTGGTGAATCAACAAATTGTTACAGGACTGGTGCCATAGGGCAGGAGTTCACCTACTTAGACCATGGAACTCACTTTGAGAAACAGGGTCTACTGCAGGCTGATGGAATCCATCTCTCAGAGAATGACAAAGGAGGTTGTCAGTGACACCCAACATGGCTTCACTGAAGGCAAATCATGCCTGACAAATTTGGTGGCCTTCTATGATGGGGTTACAGCGTTGGTGGACAAGGGAAGAGCAACTGATATCATCTATCTGGACTTGGGCAAAGCATTTGACACTGTCCCATATGACATCCTTGCCTCTAAATTGGAGAGACATGGATTTGACAGATGGACCATCCGGTGGATAAGGAATTGGCTGGCTGGCTGCACTCACAAAGTTGCAGTCAATGGCTCCATGTCCAAGTGGTGACCAGTAATGAGTGGCATTCCTCAGGGATCAGTACAACATCTTTGTCACCAACATGGACCAGTGGGATTAAATGCACCCTCAGCAAGTTTGCTGATGACACCAAGCTGTGTGGTGAGGTCAACACATTGTAGGGAAGGGATGCTATCCAGAGGGTCCCAGACAGGCTTGAGAGGTTAAAACCTCATCAAGTTTGATAAGGCAAAGTGCAAGGTCCTACACATGGGTCGGGGCGATTCCAAGCACAAATACAGACTGGGCAGAGAATGGATTGAGAGCAGCCCTGAGGAGAAGAACTTGGGGGTGTTGGTGGATGAGAAGCTCATCAGGAGCCAGCAATGTGTGCTCGCAGCCCAGAAGGCCAGCCATATCCTGGGCTACATCAAAAGAACCACGGCCAGCAGGGCAAGGGAGGTAATTCTGCCCCTCTGCTCTGTTCTTGTGAGACTTCACCTGGATTACTGCCTCCGGTTCTGGGGCCCCCCAACATAAGAAGGACATGGACCTGTTGGACCGAGTCCAGAGGAGCACCATACAGATGATCAGAGGGCTGGAGCATCTCTCCTGTGAAGACAGGCTGAGAGAGTTGGCGTTTTTTATCCTGGAGAAGAGAAGGCTCCAGGGAGACCTTACAGCAGCTTTACAGTACTTAAAGGGGGCCTATAGGAGAGATGGGGAGGGACTTTTTACAAGGGCCTGTAGTGATAGGATGAGGGATAATGGCTTCAAACTGAAAGAGGGTAGATTTAGATTAGGTGTGAGGAAGAAATTCTTTACTGTGAGGGTGGTGAGACACTGGAACAGTTTGCCCAGGGAAGTTGTGGAGGCCCCATCCCTGGAAGTGTATAAGTCCAGGTTTGACGTGGCTTTGAGTAGTGGAAGTGTCCCTGCCCATAGCAGGGAGATTGGAACTAGCTGATCTTTAAGGTCCCTTTCAACCTAGACCATTCTATTATTCTATAATTCCTATTGTGGACAATCAAAAAGGGAAGACTGGAATCAAATGTGTTGTAAAGGACATTGACATAATATAGATAAAGTGCTTAAAGAAATGTTGACTTCCTGAAGGGACTGGTTTCACACGTGAATGTGAAATCCAACTGGAAAAACTTTATATGTAACTTGTCATGATTAACTGACTTTGAAAATGTACAGTCACAGCCCTAAGGCTATAAAGTCCCCTTTACAACCCACAACCTTCAAATTACTGCAAGAAAATACCGTTTCAAAAAGAAGGGCTGGAGCAGGCTGCTGCCTGCCTCCAGGTGCACCACAACTGGCTGGACCTGACACTTGTACAGCATGATGCTGGGGGGATAGACTTTCAGGGTCCCGCTTACCCCCCAAGGGAGAGCACTTGGTGCACTACGCATTTTCAGAAAGATGGTGAGAGCTTTAAAAAGTTTAAATATTTGAAGCCTCTGTCAAATTGGTTTGCAACTGCACAAAGGTTTGCACCTCTCCCTCTGTCTCTCTCTCTAGTTCTTGTTCTCTCCATGATGGTGATATGGCATTGGAAACCAGCCCATAATACTGACTATGGAAAGGGCAGGATGAGGAAAGGAGCACTAACGTGTTCAGCTGTTTGCTGTGTTAACAGGATGAATATGTTCAAAATTGTTCTTCTGGTTGTTTTTTTACATGCAGATGAAAGAAATTTCCTCTGCATATTATGGTTTATCACGCAGAATCCTCTTCATAATGAAAAAAAGATATTTGGATTAGTATGTTAAAATTTTCCATGGGTCAAATCTCCAATTCTGAAAAAGCATGTTGCAGTCAAGACAATTAGAGGGCTGTGCCTCCAGCTTTTGCTTTTATATATTTCTAACTTCAACTCAGGGCAGAGCCCTTCAACTGGAGTGCATGGTAAAGACATGATGGGAGATGAGGCCAATGCAGTTATCATGTCTAATGAAAAAGTGTAAGTGCAGTGATGGTCACTTTGAACACTGCACATGGTCTTCAGTTATTGCATCCTGCAAAACTCTGAGCAGAACATACCATTAATAATTTGTAGTAACACATGGCTTCTATAAATTAGAACTACATAATTAATCTCCTTGCAGCTCATGTTGTATCAGAGATGGATGTGCTTTTAGGAGGATATTAGCTCCTTCAAAGTGTCAAAGCATGTACTCCAGCATTTAGGGAGGATGCTTAGCCAAAGACAGTCTGCTTTCATCTCTGATAGCCTGATTAAGAGGATAAGTATGGTCCCTATACAAGAGATCAGATTTGTTATGCTGAATGGGTGCCGTAGAGAACAGAACAGCAAGTAACTTACCACGTCAATTATCTGCAGCAAAGAAAGCTGGAGCTCAACTACAAGGGGTTGGGAGTCATTCACTACTGGTCGCTCAAGACGATTGTAGTTTCTCAGCAGTTCTCTGTACAAGCGTCTCTGGCTTTCCCCCTGCTGAGACACTAGAGGAAAAGAAAAAAGGCATCTGTCATTTGGGCTGGTCACACTGTGTCCATTGTTTGTCTGTTTTGTTGAAAAACCCCTCTTAATTAGCTTTGTAATTTGAAAGCTGTTCCCAAAATAATCCCCAAAATTTTGCACATGGGTGTGACAGACAGAGCATACGTGATTGATGAGCTTTTAAAAAAAATTAACTACTAACACTCTAACTCATTACTAACACTTAGAAACTACTGAACAGCCTTTGGGCCTCTGAGTAAATATCCCCCTCCCTTGGTGCCCCTCCTGCTGATGGTCAGTGGCGATTTAGTTGCAAAACCACCAGGCAGTTTCCTGGAAGGCAGTCAGAGTGCTTTTCTTTGGTTGTTATTTCCTAGAGACTGGTTGCTCTAAACCGGCACTGATATTACTTGGACTTAGTGTGTGTTTACCCAGCATAATTATCAGATATTATTTCTTGGCGCTGATGTATCAGGCCTTTTTCTATGCTCAGCCAAGAGTAACAAGCCTTCTTCATACCCTCTTCAGTTTTGCGTGGCAGTCTTTCCAGGCTTTGGGTTATTTCCCTTGACTTTTTTCCTTCTGATGGCAGCACATTTTGTTAACACCTAATGAGGTAGTGGTATGAAAGCTAGAGTATTTGACAGATACGTAAAATGATATTGAATTTTTGGTATTATATGCTTAACTCAGCTTCCACTGGGAATAACCTCAACACAGAAGCTGTTGTGCAAACACATGGGCATGTTAACGATTAGCAGAATTTCAGTCTATGCTTAAATTGCAAGATTCCCCTCTTCCCCAGCTTTGGACAGGGTGTTTAGAGCATCCACCTGACTTGTGTGACCAGGTTTCCTTGCCACAATGACCACGGATGAGGCAGAGTAGTAATGATGGCTTGGGTGTCTTCCCATAGGAAGGCGAGCACTTTGATGGAACACACCGCCCAGGTGCTTGAGTTGCTTAGGTCCCCCAAAACAGTGGCAGCCTGAGCTCCACCTAAGAACTTCATCTAACAGAGTGTCATAGGCTTCAGGTTCCCTGAGGCCAAACCAGTCCTGTCAGCATGAGTGCGTATTCCCTGAACTGTAGCAATACAGTCCCTGGCAGATAATCTGCACTCTAAATTATTATTACTTTGGACTGAAGTATTTTTTTATCCACTGCAGCTCTCTGTTTCTGTCTGTTTTTTTAACTGGTGAGCAGAGCTCTGCACATGAAGATCAGGACTCCCTTCACAGTGGTTATGATTAATATCTTTTTCACAATGCAAAAAACCCATAACAAACACTTCTGCCTTCCCCAGACTCTTAGTGTGCTCAGCAAACCTTGTAATCCTGGAACAAGCTGCTCTCCAACACAGCAGCCATGCCTTTTAAAGCTAATAAATTTAGTTTATAAACAGTTTATAAGTCTGTTTTATTAGTGTTGTCTTCAGTTTTCCTAATACTAAAGGGAGCTTTCTAGATTTCTAGTACGGCAGTGCCTGCTGAACAAGGAAGAAGAGTATTTTTGTTTATTTTGGTAAATTACACCAACACTTAAGCTTCATGGGCCCTCTCTGCTCTTGCATAATACATTACATGATCATGAGGATCCAGAGGAGCAGATACTGTAAGTACTGTTCCAACAGCCCCGGCTGACATGTCAGTATTGGATGCTATGTTTTCACCATCAGCAAAGACAAGCTGTGGCCACAGTATATCTCCTTTACCTGCTTAAACAAGCTTCCCTGCAAGGTAGTGATTTAGGTTCTCTGTTACAGCCTTAGTACTTGCTTTCCGGTGCCTCAGCAGACCCTGACTCCCTCATAAGATCCTTCTGTGGAAAAGAAACCACTGCAAAACACTATACATTGTTCTATGGAAAGAAGCTCTGTGTTTTGAGCAAATTTGCTGTCCTTCCACTCACCTCCCCCTGCCCCCCATCGTGCTCCTGTGCTTTAGGGAAGAAATAACTGCCTGCACTATTGCTCTCATCTTGAGTACTTACGTAATATTTGCCTTTAACTTTCCTTTTAAACTGTCTGCCTCAGCTTTTACAAAGGAAAAGTGCCCTTCACCAGTCTCTGGAAGTTGGCTGGGCTGCTAGAGTGCCCTGGTACCACCGCTGTCGTGGTGCATTAAAGCAGCTTCCCCCCTTCCTTGCCCAAGGGAGGTCTGACTTGGTGAGATCTGAGCATAACCCTTTGCTGTGTGTTTCGGGAAGCTGTATTTGTAGTATATGCTCCAACCAAGCTGAAGCCAGGCCCCTTTCTCTGTTAAACTTCATGAGCTGAAGTAGTCCAGTACTGCAATTTTGCACCTAGTTTTCCATCCTTATACCCTGTGTCATGTGATCCTATTACTTTGTGACCTCTTCTATCTGAAGTTGTTAACACAGCCTTAGCTGATCTATTCTTAGCCTGGTGAGTTGGCATTGGTGACAACATATTTGTGTGGTGCGTGGTTTTGTTTACAAAATTACATAGATTCAGCAGCAGTGAAGCCTTTGGGGTGTCCTGGCAAATAGCCATGGCAGCTGTTGGTACCACAAAGACCTGGGTAGTCTAATCACACTGACTTCTCTCTGCTACAACTACTTTGGAGAAGGAACTGAGGTGGGTGACAAGTCAGACTTGTATTTTCATAGACCTCTCCTTTAAATTGTAATCTTCAAACATTTAATATTTCATAATCCAGAGAGATTTCTACTTTTTTCCCCTCTAATGCTTTGCTAATGCATTGTGACACTACAACTCTGTGTGCTAAATGGAGTGTTTGCTGGTGATGGGGAAGCCTGCATCTCTCAGGAACAGAGGTAGGCTAAGCTTTACCACTGTCTACCTCTCAGTCACAGTAATCTAACCAAAAGCAGTGGCACTATTTCATCTTTTAAACTGGGCTGGAAGCTGGATGTCAATATTTAAGGTTGAAAGGTCAATCTCCCAAAAGCAATGCCAGACTTACTTGCCTATGTATGTTAGAGGAAAGTACAAGTAACTGGCAAAGGGCATGATGCTTTCTAGATAAAGGATCTTTCACAAACAGCAAGACTTTTATGTCCCACTGCCTCATACAATGTCTCCTTAAATTCTGAATTTTATTTGAAGTAGTGGAAAAACATATAATCTCATTAAAATTTGAGGGAAGAGAAGTGTATGATGTTTAGCTCAAGTTCAGCAGTACTTTTGACACCATCTCCGAGAACATCCTCATAGACATTTGTCCATGCCTAACAGGCTGGATAAGTGAACAGTGAGGTGGATTAAAGAGTGGTTGAACTATCAGGATCAGAGGTTTTTAGTCAGCAGCACAAAATCCAGCTGAAGGCCAGCCGGTGGTGGAGTACTCCAGGCATAGATACTGGGGCCAATGCTTTTAACACCCTTATGAATGATAGGACAGAGTGCACCCTCAGCAAGTTTTCAGATGGTACAAGTATGGGAGCAGTGACTGAACAGCACATGGTTTTGCTGCCATTCAGAACGATCACAAAAAACTGAAGAAATGGCTGAACAGGAACCTCATGAAGTGCAAAGTCTTGCACCGGAGGAGAAGTAACCCCAGGCACCAGGATAGGCTGGGGGTCCTTTGGGTGGACAGCAGGTTGGCAGAAAAGCACTGGGGGTCCTTAGAGATACCAAGTTGACCACAAGCCAGCAACACAGCCTTGCAGGCCACCAACATCCTGAGCTGCATCAGGCAGAACCTCACCACTAAGTCAAGAGAGGTGATCCTTCCACTCTACTCAGCACTGGTGAGACACACCTGGACTGCTGGGTTCAATTCTGGTCTCCTCAGTACAAAGGAGACACAGATTTACTAGACCAAGGACTAGATTTACTCAAGATTTACTCAAGATTTACTCTCTGAATACTGAAATGGTTCCCTAAACTGATCCTGAAGTCTGGAGGCCATTGGGAGGTACAGGGCAACCAATCCCCTGGTGGTTCTGTGAAGAGCTCCATGGACCCTTCATGATATCCGTGGACTACATTCAACTCTTAAATACCCCTCTGAATCTCCTCCCGTACTTCTGTATGTGCAAAAAAGTTTGCAAGAACTCCACTGATTGATCAACACAACCTATAAACTGCTATAAACGTATAAACCTATAAACCAAGAGATACCGATCTCTTGGGAATACATGCTGCAGTCGAATTTCATCTTTCTTTCTAGGATGGAATTGCTGAGAATTGCACACCAAGGTAACCTGCCTAGGAGCTATTTCTCTCTTGCAGAATGCTACCACCTCCTCTAACAGGAGATACAAGAAAATGTGGGTTCCTCTAAATGCATTACTGTGCAACCAGGGAACTCCCCAGGTAGGGTGATGCTGTGTGGTATCCTCTGTGTTGGATCAGGGAGTCCTATGATGTGAAGGAAGAACCTGTAGCAAGAAAACAGAAGATGGGAGCTTCCTTATGGGCTTATTTCTGAAATGTATATAAAAAGCTGTCCTTTGCCTCCTTTGTTCCACTACAACATGCTTGTCTTGAATTATTTCAAGAGGAAATAAAGTAAGTCATCTTGCTGTTAGCTTACAGTCTGAGATTCTGAGTCTTTCCTTCCACACACGTAGTCTGCATGTGAGATATCACCCTTTTTATTAAATGCAGACATGTTGCAATGTCCCAAATACGTTAGGACTGAAACATGGGACAAATGTATACTAAAAAAAATTTGCAGAGAAGTCCTCAGAGCAAGCCTAGAAACAAGTTAATAACTGCATCTATGTATTTAGACAAAGTGTAGATTCATAGCTAGAGGGAGAGAGGCACCTCTGATGAGGCTTGCACAGATGGTGTCTCATGCTGACTGTGAGCCTTCTATAAAGGGGTTTGAATTCTCTGAGACACTGCAATTAAATTAGATCAAGCTGCTACTGGCTGATGTCATCTCCAGTTCAGCAGCTCTGCGTACCCAAGCTCAAGCTCAGCGTGAATTCCTCATGTCCTATTGCCAGTGATGCAAGAAGAGATGCCTCAATTGGCCTGTATGTTTTATGGTGACAGAAGAGACGCTGATCTTGGCAGAACTCAGATATCTGCTCTGGCTGGAAAGCTCAAAATAAAACAAATACTCCAAATCTCTAGATAGGAAAAAAGGAAAGAGAAAAATAAATAAATAACTATCAGAAGGAAAGAAAAAGAAAGGGAAAATGAAAAAGAAAGGGAAAAAGAAAAAGAAAGGGAAAAAGAAAAAGAAAAAGAAAAAGAAAAAGAAAAAGAAAAAGAAAAAGAAAAAGAAAAAGAAAAAGAAAAAGAAAAAGAAAAAGAAAAAGAATGCTGAATACAGTTTCACTGGTTGCAATGGTCTGTTCCTTTACAATTTTATGTGGCCTGTTGAGGAGACATAGGGCTCTAGGCATACAGCTGCAGGCTGACAACAAACCTTTTCCACCTTCTCTGTCCAGGTGGGATTCTCTGGGCATGCATTGCCTCTTCCATGCGTGAGTGTCATCCCATCATCCCAACTGTGCCACCATAATACTCCTTGTTTCTTCTGTAGGTTTTGGCTCAGATCTGGGGAAGTGTGTGTTGAGGCTGGAAGCTGTTCAACGTTGTCTGGTAGGAATGGCTGTCAAAATTGCGGGTAGCTCTGGCCAGACTACCAGACTATCCATATGCCATCCCTAGGAAAGCCAGGTTCTCCCTCCTTTCCTAGGAGCTGTGCTGTCATGTCTGGTCTTGACTGGTCAATCCTCCTGCTCTGTCTTTTGCTCCCAGAGCTACAAGGCTTCAGCCGCATAAAGAATTGGAAGGGCAATAGCACTTACAAAAATGTCGCATGTTCTAATGCCTTGGTAGCTATAAAAAAAGCCACTCACCTTATTTTGTATATTATGCAGATTTCTAAGAATGTATAGCATGTCACTGCCGTATGCCACTTAATCCCCAGAGACACAGATGTGTCCCATCTGGTTTTGTTCTTATGTACAGCGTTGTTGTTTTTATCTGTGTCTGCAAATGCATTATTTCTTTCAATGTCCTTTGATTTAAAATGCATGCCATAACACCTTCAGGGAAGAGTACTTGCATAATACACAATGGAATCACGTCAGCTGTCTCAACCCTGTGTGTGTCTGTGTGTGTGTGTTTGCATGTTGTATATTTGAATACCTCTCTCATTTAAAACCTCTTTTTAATCTGCTTCCCTTCTGGGTAATCTTTGACTCTAATCTTCAGCTCTCACTATGCAGATTGTTTCTGCATCTTACACACAAAACTCATTAGATACCCAGAGGAATGAGAGAAATGCCATGTTTTCCTAGGCAAAAAGGACCTAATCTTCCTGATATTGGTCATTTCTTTTTTTTTCATAGCAGATAAAGAGGTCCCAGCAGAGATGGGTATTAAAGGGTATGCTAGGAAACATTTCATCTCAAAGACTTTACACACATACAACATGCTAAAAAGAGAATATAGGCCATTACATAATGAAAGGATAGGATTATATTTTTGTTCCTGCTGGCTTGGTGTAGATGTTTCAAAGGCTGAGATATGTGTGTAAGGTGGAGACACACATTAAGGTACTAACAGTGGGATACCTCTCAAATGTATGATAGTTATCTAAACTGCCTCAGTGCTCCAGGTCAGAAACTTAACTGGCTATAGACAGTATAGATGAGCTCTGGGAAAGTCATATCTGAACAGACAGGTGTAATAATGATTTCAGTGGAAACAGGCATGTCTGCTTAAGGCTGAGAAGACGATAGGCAGGAAGAATTTTCTTTTCTTAAACCCGATGCAGATAATAGCAGTGATAGAGACTGCAATGAAATCTTTAGTTTACGGTGCAACACAGTTCTTCAGGATCTACTTCCCACCCTGAAAATATCACAAACTAATTAGAAAGAAGCCCACACTGGGGTCAGCAGGACGCTGGAAAAGGAGGTTAACCTCCCAGGAAGAGAAAGATAAGTCATTTGTTCCCAAGACATGAAGAGAGCAAAGGTAAAAAAACAAATTTAGTTCTCCCAAGCGTTATTCCTTAGTCACAGACATGCCTTTACTAGGCGAAGAAAGCTTGTTCCTTTTTTCATAGTTCAGAGGGGAAGGTGGAATCTTGCCTCAAAACCATTGCCTCAGTGTGTTGTTACCAAAGCAGCAGTGATATTGTTTAAATTCTTTGGGGAATGTAGAGGCTAGGTTGGAGTAGAAATGTAACAGACAGTAATATTGTGGAAACAAACCACCCAGTGTGGCCAAAGATACTGCAGTGATTCCTTCTTCTTCTTCTGCAGTGCTGGTGAGTGGCAATGCTTATGATCCCTGAGACGGCTAGTTTCTTTAATAATGAACTTTTGCCTTGCCAGCTGTACTTGCATAGCAATGGTAGGCAGCAAAGGTACTGCGGATGCAATAGGTAAGTCTCGCAATGGCTCCTCCTGCCTTCCCACATCACTCAAGACTCAGCTGTTCCCTGTGAGCAAAGTGCGAGCTGCACTGGCTGCAAGGTACAGGCAAAGCACAAATGTCCAAAGTAAACATGGATCCAGGAATGCAGGGAAAGTGGCAAGCTTGTCTTTCCAGTATTAGCCACTCAAGTGCTGGGTGATGTGACACATGGTATTAGAGCCCTGTTAAAGACATGTGGGCTACTCAGGTGGAAATTTTGACTGCATCTTGAATATCTGCTTGTTTGTTCTCCTTTTCAGTGCTTAGTACCTGAACTGGGAAACATGTAGATACATTTTCACAAATCTGAAATAGTTTCCCACTTGGGAAGCAAAACTCACATCAAACAGGTATAGATCAGACCCAGCCCTGTTTTAAGCAGCTCTACTGAGCTTTTGCTAGGCCAGGCTAAACTTGCTGCCTGTCTGAGTGAAAGATTCTGTGCTGCTAGCTGGCTGGTGGTAGTTTGGAGGTTTTGGCAGCAGAATTGGCTGCTATGAAGGGATTAGAGGTTTTGGCAGCAGAATTGGCTGCTATCAAGGGATTTTTTTCCAAGGGAAAAAGTCTGAGGCTTTGGTGGTCCAGGTCTTCAAAGACAAAGGGAACTGTAAATAGAGGCATGAAAATTCTCAGCAGGGAGTCTGAATTTATTTCACACTAAGACAAAAGCTGCTTCTAATACTGTCTTGATGGGGTAAATGACTGGCTGTGAGCAAATTACACTTGCGACCAATCAAACAAAGTCTGCGGAGATCTGACCTAACACACTTGAAACTATAAGTGCTTTGTTTTGGCTGATTCAGCCCAAATTTGCTTATGTGCACATAAAATGGCTAAGCGTCGTCTGTATCCTGAAGTTTACAGCTGTTTTTTACTGAACTCTGAATGTCACAAGGCAACAGTGACAGTGTGCGTTTGTTAGCCTTGATCTGTTTGTTTTCAGAATGCTAGATGTTGTCATCTTTTCCAGGCCTTGAGTCCTAGTTTTGTTGGGACCAGTGTGGATATGAAATATGCGGTTCTCCTTGCTGCACCCTGCCAGCCAAGCTCACATTGGCTGAGTCACTGGTCCTGACTAACAGCAGAAATGAACCACAGTGAAAATGAGGTACTTCCAGACAACGATGATCTGCGGAGCATCATTTTGTCTTAACTTGACTCTGTTGATTTAAAGCTTTAGTAACTTCAATCTAATGCTTCTGAATTACGTCAGTGCAAACAAAACAAAATTAAAACAATATTGGTGCACCATGTGTCCGGGTGGAGTATGACTGTCATTGTGCCATACAGTAGCAATGCCTGCAGATGGGGGACACTTGGTCTCTAAGAGAGACCAAAACTAGTGTGAAAAGCAGAAAGTGACCCTGTGCTGTCTGGCCTGCCCTCTCCTGTTCCACAGCATACAGACTTCCTGAGACTGATGGAGCATTTTGACCCAAAAGAGAAATGATTTGCCCAGTAGGGAAGAGGTCTCCTCTGGAGAAGGATGTCTCCTCTCCTTACCCACAGACCTGTTTCCATTCAATCATCCTTTCTTTATCATCCTGCTCTCTCTTTGTCATTGTCAGGCAACATGTAACTAGATCTGACGGTGACGGAAGTGTTGATGTCCTTGTGCTGAGATACCAATCCAACAAATTTGAATTACAAAGTAAATGGAAATGGGGGATGCTAATATCTTTGGAGACTACATTAGAAGGCTTAGACCCTGAACAAAACACTGCTGCAGAGAGTATGCTGCAGAACAGCTGTTTGGCTATAACAGAAAGCCAAGTTTTTTGCTTAGAGCTCTTGAAGCTGTGCAACCGCTTTATATGAACTGTGTGTGAAGCCTGAACAAGAATGGGTCCAATTCAAAGTTGCTGCCCATTTGCCACTGGAAACAGTGACAACTACAAACCATCTAACAACTATTTATTTCATTTTTTATCTCCTCTTTCTTTTGTTACAGCTGCTCAAACTAGGTATCAGCTTGCTGATGGCTTTTCTAAAATGACACAATATTCAAGGGATTGTACTCTGTCACGACCTGCTCTGCCACTTCGCTGACTCAAGATGAGTAAGTTCTTCAAAACAAGCACAAGATGGCTAAGAATTATGGAATGCATTTTCTGCATCATTATATGACCACCTACTTTGGGGTTTTTTTTCACCAAACCTAATGACTTAGAGGTGATGACAACACTAAGTATCCTCTACAGCCAGTCTATATTCAACGTCAGTTAGACCCACTGTATGACACGCAGTTAGCTCTGTGCCAAGAGCCTCCCCAGGGCATCACAAGACATACACTGACGCTTTGGAGTGAGTAGAGTGGAGGCGACTGAGACAACGGGCTGCTGGAGCACAGCATGTCCAATGAGAGGTGGAGAAACATGTCTTCGATCAGCTTGGGGATGAGAAAGCAAGGGGGAGCTCTTTCGGCTGCCTTCAGCTGCCATGAGGAAGGACTCTGATGAAGGCGCCAGACTCTTCTGGGAAGTGCACAGGGACAGCACTAATCAGATAGAAGTTGCATCATGGGGCATTGTCAGAGTACCAGGGGAGCCTTTTTTTTTCTCTAAAGGGCATCACCATAGGGAAGACAACCATTCTTGGGGATCTTCCCAGCTTGACTACCCAAGAAGCAACCTAATAGAGCTGTCCTCGCTCTGAGAAGAGGGATAGGACTGGGCAATCTCTGTAGGTCCCTTCCAGCCAAGTTATTCTATCAGTCTATGAATCTGTACAGATCACATGCCCTCTCATCTCAGTTGCCACAGTCATACATTTTTTCAGTCTGTAACTTAATTTTCACTCCTGGTATGGTGGAGATCTAAGTGACCAGAGATTCTTTCCCATGTAGCCACTGCTGAGCTTCAGGGAACACAGCGTACAGTCTTGTCAGCCCAGTCTGCAAACTGACTTTAGACTATTTGAGTCCTCAATGCGAAATGAGATCTCCTCAAGCCTACCCCTTCCCTGTAGGTCCTTTCTCTGTCCAAATTTATGTTGTATTACGGACAGAAATGAGGACTGTGACTTCCTCTGCAGTGTTCTGGAAGGCAGTAAGTACTGAAGACATCAGTTTCTGGAAGCTCTTAAGGATTGCAGACATCCATTTCAGCACTCTGGTAACCACAGCTTCTCCAACTGAGAAGACAACTGATGGCAAAGCAGGATGTAGTCACCTGCACCTGACATGCATAAGTACTTATACTGACTGAAAGTTCTCTTTCCATTGCAATTTACTGACTTAATTGCAAGGCCCAGCTGGGAAGACTCTTATTTCCAAACACATCATCTAGTTTTGGTCTCAGCCTTGTTATCAGCTGCTTGGCTCAATGCAGAAAATACTTGATAAGCAAAACTCTTTCTTCAAGCCATATTTGCTCAGGAGTGTGTCCCGTAAAAAGCAATAAACTCCTGTGTACCTTTTTCATTCCCATGAATGCTACTGATTGCCAATGCTAGCCCTACCTATCTGAGGCAGATTTGTTCTGTTCTTAATTAGATTATGCAGGATCACTAGGCAGTAGGCATTCTCAAATAACTATGTCAGGAATGATGCAAAGGGTTTTGATCTACTTTAATCACAACATAGAGCTGGAGAGACTTTATATCTCCCTCCTTGCTTGTGACATACAAATGAAATTCTGCTCTAACCATTTGTTCAGGATGTACAGTGAAACTGAATGCTATTTGGGTACGTGCATTCCCTTGACAATCACAGCCATCATGTTCAGATGGCAATATTTCCTTTTTGTGACTGATGTAACCCATTCTTAGACTCTGGAGTTATTTCATCATGCAGGTGTGAGAAGGGATGCTGCTGTTCACTGTTCTCACTGCACCACAGACACATAAAATAACTCTTTCACTGCTTGGAAAAGTTTACAGTTGCTGACAAAAATAATCCAATATGTTACCGCCATCACTAACTCATGATCTTCTCTACATGTCTTAGGAGAATAAACCAGAGGAAGAAAAAAGATCTGGAGCTGTCTGTAGGACATGAATCCTGTGCCTGGAATGGGAACTTCTGCCCTGATACCATCAGAAGGCCCCCTGCAGTGAAGCAAGGCTGAAAGCTCACAAGGCACCATCTGGCATCATCCCAAACACCTGATGGATGCTACTTTCTTCTGCACTGTGCCTGCTTCTAAATCTCTCCCTACACGTAGAGCTAATACATATGCATATCTACTACCCCTACTATCCCTAATAGCTCCATATGACAATAGGTGCTTGCGATGTCAGGGCCCAGGTACCTGTTTTGGACCTTCCCACTTTTTCTAGTGAGATTTGAGGAGAGTTAACACAGGAAGATTTAGCTCAGATCACTATCAGCAAAAGTGCATGGAAATATCTCCAGCTTTGCTGTAGTCTAGTGTCTTCTCACAAGCTTGGGCCAGATCCACGGTGGCAGCTGTGCCTATGATAATACAGAGCAGCCTTAGAGCTGTGCCAGTGAAAGCACATAGATTAGTGACGCACATGAAGTTCATTGAACTGAAAAGTCAATCTCAAGAGGCGAGCACGTTACTGTAGCACAGAGTAACTCACAGGAAATAACCACAGAGATTTGCCTAGGACTCTGCCTGCCTGTCTTAAATGTGTTGACACGTATCTGCACTAGTGTTCTTGATCACAGAGCAGTGACATGTATAAACAGACATGTGGTATGACAAGTACATTCAATCCCATTTGACTCCATGCATATGTGATGCTTTAGCATGTGCCCAACATCCAGAGTGACCAGACTCTGGTGTCCATGCTTCCAGATATTATAGCAATGGTAGTGATCTGGCAGTAATTTCCCATCTCTGCAAGGTGCATGTGCAGCATCTTTTTAGGCAATATGGAAGAAAAGACTCAGAAGCAAAGGTCTTCCTCATATCTTTTCTATTTTAAACTTGCGTCAGCTGCATTTTTATCTTTGAAACTGTATATCATTCAGTGGGGTGATACAATGCAGCGCATCAACATAGAGAAAGTGGTGAACTGAGGTGAATGTGACTTTTAGGTCTCAAATTAAAAGTATGAAAGATTCTAAATGATCTGTCTTTAACACCTGCTTCTTGTCTAGTAACATTTATGAGATCTAAAAGTAAGAAAGATTCTAAATGATCTGACTTTAACACCTGCTTCTTGTCTAGTAACATTTATGAGATCTAAAGGTGGAGCTGCTTCACCAACCACCTATATTACCAGTTACATTACATTGTACCCTATTAGTACAAGACTTCTCACATCTATTCAACACTGTCTCTTTGGAGTTTGATTAATACAGCTCACTGCAGTTCCATCGGTCCTACTCAGCTGACGCATGAAGTTTAGACTCCATATATAAGTATTCAAGTGCCAGCCTTGGTTCTTACTGCTACGCAGATCTCTAATCGCGTGTCACCTCAGTCTAACTAGCTCACATTAGAGAAACTGTAGCTTGGCAGTAGAATCTAGCCTTTTGAGACTGTTTTGCCAATGCTACTGCTGATGCAGTAGCAGCACCTGCCTGCATGGAAGTGAACCAATAACAGTATCTTTGTGAGGATTTTCTCCTAGAGATCACCAGTTGTGTTCTGATGTGATCACTAAAGCTCATTTAAATCAGCAAAGCTGTGAGAAAGCATGAAATGAGTGTAGCACAGGAATTCAACTCTGTATTGTGTGTGAGCCAAAGAAAACCTGCTTTGTGCAGGTGCAAAGGCTGATTTACTACTTTATAATTTACATCTTTTAGCTGGTTAGGTTGCTTGTAGCATCCCCTGCCAAAGGATTTATCCCATACTGCTGAGTACTTAAGATTCCCACCGGACCACAGAGGAGGCGCTCTGTCCTCAGCTTGTTTTTACCTTTGATGGGCTTTTCAAAGCCCCATGGCCAGAGTATGACCGTGATGTCAGGCTGCACTGAGAAAAGAAACTAGAAAGTCTGACTCTGCTCTGTGTGGCACGTGTGGCACTTTAGTGACCTCACTTTTAAAAAGTTACGTAAAAGCACAGTAATTAGAACGCATACGTTGACTAGCAAAGTACACATTTAACTTCCCTGGATGTTCAAACCCAGCAGGTGTCTGTGCACTGAGCTGAAGGTAACACTCCTCAGAGGGACTAAGCACCCATGTGGTTACTCAGGAGGAGAACTCCCTTGTAGGGTCATCTGCACCCTGGCTCTCAGACTCTGCCATGCTCAGAGAAAGAAGCAGGAGTGGGTCTGAACCCTCCCTTCCTACCCTGGAGCAGTGTTTTCAAGTCCCTCCACTTGAGGTTGTTACATAGCTGCTGGGACTCACAAGGTCCTTCCATCCTCTGGGTGCTCCTTCAAGGATTGCACCTGGCCTGGAAGGGACGTCTGGCTCTGAGAGATTTCATTTGGGATTCAGGGAGGCTGAGAACCAGTTTCCTGATTGTCCCTAGGGCCCATGTCCCAGGAAAGCGTCACTAGCTCCAGGCCCTTCAGGAAGGGGGGCTGCAATGACCTAACATGAATGATATCTCTACTGGGGCTCATAGCAGTAGTGCAAGAGTCAAGTTGAAGCAAAAATTTGTGGAAAGGAGTGGAAAAAATGTCCAAATTCTTCATGTTTTGTTTTGTTTTTTTTTACCTAGTCCTTGTCACAACTTTCCTCTCAAACAGCCCTGCAGGACTTTTTCAGTAGTTGAGAAATTGTTATGAATTCTGTTGAAACAACTCAGCACTATGTGAGAGTGATGTTAGCTATGATGGACTTGCTGTGACTTCCATGTGGGTGCACTGAGGAATCCTGGGGGAGTTCATTTGGAGCTTACTGTTAAAAGGCTCTGCTACTAGTAATATGCTAATATCATCTTGACTTCTTTTCCCTTCTGCCCCAACTGCACAATTCCCGGGGCTTTTCTTATTATTTTTTTTCTCCCCATTTTCTTTAAAAAGAAAAAAATAAAAACCTGTCCACAAAGCAGAGATGAAATACAGACCACCTTAATCAGAGGTTAATTTTATTCTGCTTTAGCAGTTATCTGTAAAAGTGCATACTTGTAAACTGCTGGTAAAAGCACCTAATAAAAAATCCTCTGAATTATTTATAAAAGCAGTTTGTGTCTTCATGTGCTGCTCAGAGAAACTAAGCACCCCCGTTGATAAATCAGTGATTACTCAGTATTTAAAAGGCAGTATTTACGTGATACACAACTGCTCAAAATGGGACTGCACACAAAGTGAGTTATATCATAACCAGCTGCCATCACTTGCCTGTTAGTTCAGTGAAGTAGCACAAAAATGTCTTACAAAGATAGCAAGATTCTTAATTTAGCGAGGTGGGGAAACCCAATACCCAACTGCAATACCATTGCTACATTAGGCAGCTGAAATGTGGAGCTGTAATAATTAAATACATGGATATTTTGCAGATTCTGATAAACTAATGAGGAATTATCTGTGTGGCATGAATATATGCACAGAGCGCAACACTGCATATATGTAAGTTTCCCATGCCCCTGCACTTCTGAAATATGCAGACCACTTTCTCTGCTTTAAAAAGACAATCCTCCTTTCTCTATGCATAAATCATGAGTAACATGACATGGTCCCTCACACCTGGAATACCCAGTTTTAGAATTTATAGTTGTTGCAGGCATGTATGTTTCAGCTGTTAGGAAGCAATAAAAGCACATTTTCTGTAGAATCCTGAGCATCTGCCAGGACTGTGGCTATTTCAACCTCCCTTCTCATTTAAAAATGTTTTATTGTTAGCCTTGCAATCCTCCATGTTTTGGAGGAATCACTCAGTTCCTAATTTTGTTTGTAACATGCTGAAACTTCAGAAGATAGCTTGGTCACAGGTGACACTCTAGACTACAGAAGCCCATTATTATTTTTATTAATGTTTCCAACTTACACCCATCACAGCCTGGAAGGATTCTTTTTAAACATACTAAAAGTTAGAAGAGAAAAACAAACCAGAAATAGTGAATTTATGCATTTATGCATCTACAAATATATATATATGGTGCATAGAAAGTAAATAGTTAAGAATTTTCTTCTGGTCATTTTTCTTTGTAGAACAACAACATTTCACACTCACACATTTCACCCTCACACCTACAGGGTTCTCACAGCCATCCTGACCAGCCTGGAGTTATAATTTCCCATTCCCAAAAAAACATGGATAGGTTAGTTTTTAAGGAGAGCAAGAACATATTCCTTTTTTAAACGCAATCATTTCAATTAATTTCTGAAAATGAAAATGACTCATTTAAAAAAAAAATAATCCCACACCTTTTCCTTTCTTAAAAGAAGGTGTACAGCACTGGAAAATCCATAAACTTATTCAAACTGATTACAAAACTCATTGGGACTAACAGTGGACTCCAACAAAGTTTAAACTACAAGCAGATACAAGTCCTTCTGAAAATACAATTGGGGTAGGATATGACTAGTGTTTAGAAAAAAAAAAAAAACAAAAGAAAAACAAACAAACAAAAAACTGGACAACGACAGACAAGCTTACCTTTAAAGCAAGAGAGGAACAAGTATGCCCAGAGACATAGTCCAGAATAAACAAATCCCAAGTACCTTTCTGTAAGCATTGTCAAAATAGGCTGGCTATCTGGCTTCCTGAGCAGAGGGTGAAAGAGGATGAAGTCTTGGAGACAGCCTGCAATGACTGATGGATTTGGCAATTACAGTAATAAGGCATCAAACCAGCTTCCCACCAGGAGAGAGTTCATTTGTTCATGTGCTTCTTGAGCCCCCAGGAGCCAAATTGGCTCAGTGCTGGGTCAGTAAATTCAAACACAAAGGGGCTGGTTACTTTGCTTGGGACTCAGATTCCCAGGCACTCTGAGCCTTTTCTTGGTCAGAATCAAATGCTAGCAATCCCCGCACACAGCTGTGTACGGCAAGGAGGGGGAGCATGCTGCATGCTGCCTGGGAGATGTTTTCCACATCCCCACAGATTGTACCTAACTAGAGACAGCACGTCTGCAGCACTTCCAGTGCCTGCACTCGAGTGCCTCTAGAGCTGTTTCCCAGCAAAATGAGTTTGTGTCCCTCTCTGCTCTCTCTCAGCAGCCAGTGCAACTTGCAGCAAGCACCTGTGGCATGGTCCCTCTGCCATACACCTGCCCTTTCTCCTGGCAAAGGTGGCTGGGGAGATTCAAGAGTGCAGAAGCCGGGGAAGATGAAACCAGCCAGTCTCCTGTCCTTTTTGACACACTAGTTCCTGTAATCGTTTCCAGCAGAGGCAGGGAACTGCCCTGAGTGCCCTCTTCCCCCGCTGCTCACTGCTGCTGGCTCTCCACGGTGGAATTTTGCACAGACCCTGGCTCCCCTCTGACAGCTCCTCTACCTCCCCACTCCATTTTACTCACCAGTCAGGCAAAGGAAAGGCAAGGGCTTGAATACTTTTCATTACATTCATCATTTGGACCTTTTTTTACCCTTTTCCTTGTTCTGCCCACTCACCCACTTCTCTTTCACTGAAAACAGTGCGGGACTTGGCACTTCCCCTTGTTGAACTTCTTGGAGCTCCTGCCTTGGTCGATGCAGAGAGATGCACCAAGTTGTGACTCTGTGCAGGAGGGATTTGGGTGCTGCGGTAGCGAGGCTGCACCAGGCAGTGCAGGCTGGTAGGAGAGCAGAGCCGCGGGACATGGGGGCAGAGGGTGCAGGGAGGAGGAGGAGAAGCCTGGGGTGATAAGCTATGGGGCACAGGCTGGCCCTGGAGGGCCCCCAGCTGGAAACATCTGCCCTGGGACCAGTTGCAGAGATACAGAGCTGGAGCTGGTCAGCACTTGCCTTCAGGGGGAAGACCGAAATAGTACCTGGTATATGTAGAAGACCTGTCAGCATCAAAATCCTATCCCTCCTGGCCAGGGGCTGCATCGCTGCATCCCCTCTCCCACCAGGCTGACCCCAGGGGCCATAGGGCCCAGCAGACATGGGAGGAAACAGTGGCCGTGGCACCAGGAAAAGAGGGGAAAAGCAGCACAGGTGGAGACAGCAACACCACTGGCATTGTTACTAATACTGAGACGTTTTCTGCGGTTTTCACACTTTCATTTTCTTTTATTAAATGCTAAATAGATTGGGGGGGGAGGGGGCGGGCAGGACCGCAAGGGGCTGGTGTGTTGCCCCAGCTGCAGCCTGGCCCTGGTTTAGCTGGCCCCTGCGGCACCCTGCCAGCATCACTGATGATGGGGTGGCTTCCTGGGGGACTGTGTAGGGTCCTTGGAGCTGCTGGCCCTCCTCTTCAGGGCTTGCCAGGGCCCTCCAGGTGAGTGTTCATTGCCCCAGCTGCACGTGGAGGTCCCTGGCACAGCCCCCTCTGTGTCCTCCTGGGCCACTTCTTTCTCCCCATGGGTGGGAATGGGGGAAGATGAGGGGGCTTCTAGAACCCCCACAGAGGTCTGGGTTGGGGGCAGGAGACACCCTTGGGAGGCAGCGGGGTGGGGGACAGTTGCAGGGCTGTCCACCTGCCCCCTGGCATCACGGCTGTCCCCCAGGCCCATCTGATGTTTGGCCTCTCTGGTGCATGGGTGCACAATGGTGTCAATCAGCTGGTGGACAAAGGTCCTTATGTGCCTGCCCAGGGAGGCCTGCAGCTGCTGGATCAGAAGGCCAAAGTATTGCAGGCTGGATGTGATGAGGCTCTGCACTGCTGCTGCTTCCTGGTCATCCCCTAAGAGCTGCCTCACTTCCTGGTGTAGCCAGGGCACCAGGGGCTGGAAGATGGCAGAGTAGACACAGAAGAGGGATGCCCAGACATAGGCATGGAAGCCACTCGCTTCTACTGTTCTATTCTATTCTATTCTATTCTATTCTATTCTATTCTATTCTATCCTATTCTGCTCTGTTCTGTTCTGTTCTGTTCTATACTGCTCTGCTCATTGGTATGACCTCCCATGGTGGGTCAAAGGCAGCATTTGGCTTGTACTCGGGGATTTCCCCTATATTTCTCCCCTAGACAGGGCAGGCAGGGGCGATCGCCTCTACTCAGCACCCATCAGGCCTCATCTAGGCCCTGTGTCCTCTTTGGGGGTCTCACACAGGAGAGACATCAATAAACCAGAAGGGGTCAGGGGAGGCCACTGAGATGGTGGGGATGGAGAACTTGTCCTTTGAGGAGGGGCAAGTGCTTCAGCATAGAACAGAAAAGGCTCTGGGGCACCTAACAACATGCCCTGGTGTCTATGAGGAAGAGACCAAGGTGATGAGGACAGAGTCTTCCCAGCAGTACCTGGCCAAAGGGTGATGGACAGTGGCATCAGCTGAAAATAGAGAGGTTCAGGGTGGAGATAAGGGGCAGGGAGAATCACTGTGAGGATCATTAAGCAGTCGAAGTGGGTTGCCCAAAAAGGCAGTAGGATCCTCTGAGACCCTGGAGGTCCTCAAGACCTAAGTGGGCATAACCCAGACCACAACTCTCACAACCCTGTGAAGTGATGCCCTGTGGAGTCCAGGAAGAGAAAGCACTGCCAGTAGGAAATGTAGGAAAGGTTTCCAAATATGCAGCAACTTCTAGATACTGCAATTCAGGAAACCATTTTTTTCATTTTATTCAACAGCTTTCAAGAGAATCCTTCAAATTTGGGATGGGGCGGCAGGGGGGGTCGACAATTTGATTGTTCTGTTGTGCTTTCTAAACAAATTTCTGCACCCAAAAAATATGTTTGGTGGACTACCTAGATTTGACAGAGGAAAAGTTGTAGTAGTCACAAAAGTGATTCAGGTTGAATTCTTCCATCATTTGGTAGTTCACTGGGCTTATCTTGATATCTGCCACAAAACTGAGAAGGAAACTGAGAGGGCTAGAGGGTACGGACGCTGAAAAAAACACCAAGGTGGAAATAAAGGGGGAGAAAAACCCTTCAAAAAGAAGTCTTTGATTTGTCTCGGACTGCTGTAGCAGATAGCATAAGAGCAAACATGATTTTTTCCTGAGCCTGAGCAGTGTGGAAAGACCTGATGAGACCCCTTGAAGGTGGCTGCTCTCATGCATTGTGTGGTCTCCAGAGAGACCCTGTGTCTTGCATCTGAGTTCTCCTCCCAGGACAGACCTCTGACCTTCAGTGCAGCCCCAGAGTGCTGGGGTCTGGCCTGTTCTCACTGTTTTCTGCCTGCCTGCCCTCAGAGCCTCACCCCACTCTGCTCCTCCCCAGGTTCCTGCTGCATGCCCGAGGCACGCAGGATCACCCATGGGCCTGACATTGGGACCCAGGTCTTGATTTGGAGCCCAGCAGCAGCTCTTGGTGCCGAACCCAGCAGCATTCTTCTGTCTCTGCCCTCATCCTGCATGGCCAGTTTGGCTGCAGAAGGGCTCATGGAGGTCCCAAGGTGTGAGAGGAGGGCAAGGGGCCCGGGAGAGCACGGGGATGATATGCTGTCATTTCTGCAGAGTTCACTTGCAGCAGAGAGGACCTGCACTGGGGAAAGTCCTGCAGAGAGCGTCCAAAGGCGAGTGGGTGGCGGTGAGGGGTGCTGGGCAAGTGACCCCTGAAGAGGGGTCCTTTCCAAGTGTGGGAGAAGAATGCCAGTCCCAAGGCTGGCGCTGGAAGAGAAGAAAGAAAGGCTGTGTCTGAGAGCAGCAGCATGTTCATCCTTCTCACCTCATGCAGGGCCTCTTTGGCCAGAGCTGTGCCCAATGGCGCCTGGCCCTCTGCTCTCTCAGTGCCTCCTTCCTACAGCTGAGCACCGTGGCCTGGCCTGGGCCGTTCATGGTCTCTTTCTCCCTGCTTCGGGTGCCTTGCCAGGCCCCATGGCAGCCAAGGCAGAGCACAGAGGCCCTGCCTGAGCAGAGGGCCAGGTGCCACAGAGGAGGCCAGCAGGGCCATAAGGCTTTTCTCCACGGCGATCGGATCAGGGCAAAGGGGACCTGCAGGAGCACAGGGCCAGGCCCCATGGCAGCCCGCACACAGGAAAGGGGCCCTGCGAGGCCATCATGGCCAAATCAGGGCAAAGAGGCTCTGCATGAGCAGTGGTCCAGGCTCCATGGTGCTCCAAGGGTGCTCTGTTCTGTTCTATTCATTGCTAGTGCTCCACCTGACACCCCAGGCCTCCAGCGTGGGAAACCCACCTCCTCCTTTCCCCCAAATATACAGCTTTGAAAAAGGCTGCATAGCAAAACTTTTTTAGAGAAAGAGGAAACCACAGCTTTTCACTATATGCTGATGCTCAGAGCCAGGACGGCAACGGCGTACTAGCAACTGTGCATGTGCAGGTGTGTCCCAAATCTCGGTTCTTTACCTGGTGTGCAAAGAGCCAATCCACACACAGAGTTGAGATATTTATTTCATTTCTGCACAGAGACAGGTGCTAGGCGGTTCATCCACAAAGCTAGCACAATTTGGCTTATATATTGTAAGATTTTATATATTACAAAAATCAGCTAATTAGCATACTATACTTATCATTGGCGGCTCTTGATTTCACAATAAGCCCCTATTGGCTGCTTGTATTCTCGCTTCAAATTACAGGTATAGTACATTCCTAAATTACTATGCACGCTCAGTGAGTAGGGGTCTCATCTAGGAGGCATATAATTTAAGATTTGGAGGTGTGGTTTTCACATTATAATGAGCTAAGTTCACCTAAAGGACAGTACTTTTTATTTTCAACACTTTTGAACAACCAGCAACTTTGCAGTTTTAATGGAATGCCTCAGTTTTCCCAAGTTATGTTCCTTGTGTCTTTTTGCTATCTACAGGCTGATACAACACATTCATTTTCTTTGACTGCCTAAGGTCTTTTCTTCCTTAGCAACATCTTACCTCCTTTGCCTTCATCACAGGGGCTTTTCCTTGCTCTCCAGAGCAGGCTGAGCTAGTAGCAAGGACACAGTAAAAGTAGTCTCTTCTGTCAGGCAGAGCATTCTGCTGCCCTGGGCTGTGCTCTCCAACACTTGCTTGACATTCAATGCTAAGCAGGATGCAGGGATGGTGATTTAGAACCAGTTCCGTAAAGGGATTACAGAACAGGCATTCGGCAGTGAAGAATTGTAGGAATCGGTGTACTGTAAGTTGTATTTGGTCTAGGCACAGCTGTGTACAGGAATAAACACTCAGTGGCACTGACACAAGCTTAGAAACTGGCTGTGCTGAGACTCTCTGCAGCTAGACCTCAGGAGCAGCTGTCAGTGCCAACCCTGTGCAGGGCCTTACCAACTCTTGGTGAAGGAGCGACAAGAGAGATGTGCTTCCAGGGAATCACATGCTTCCTTATTACTAAACTTTCCTAGAAAAGGAAGACCTTGGCACAAAGACATGGGTAATGTGTATTTATCAAAATAAATGCATTGTATTAAGTTTTATCTAGTTTTACCCAGTAGGTCAATTACGATATCACCAGTTTGGTAAACCACACAGAAAGTTGCCATAAAAACACAAAAAAAGCTGAAGGAAATATCCATTGACCTTATAATCACTGTTGATCCTCTCAGATTACTTTGTAAAGCAAATCCAAAAAGTTGCATCACTAAAACTGCGAGACATTAATTGCTTCCTGCTGGCTCAGCCCCAGGCTTTTTTACTTATTGTAGGTTTGGGTTCTACTTCCTTTGCATATTTTTGATGTGAATACGGTGAGGATTATTGTTGAGTCTAAACCACTTTATGATCAGAAAATTCAGAAACTTGTTTCCCTTTCTCCACTGAGTCTTGTTCAGAGACATCCTGTTATTTCCCCTGACCATGGGCTTTTACTCTCCAAGACGCCGTAATGTGGACCACTACTCAGTTCTATGCAGTTATAACTGTCTAGACAATCCGTAAGTTGCAAGGTGGCAGACAAATAAATAGGGCAAATGAAGGGCAGATAGAGCAGCTGAAAGGCTGTTGGTTCTCCATATGAACATTTCCAAAAGTCATAAATAGGAAATTGAACTTTGACTGAATCCTATGGTTTAATTGACTCCTTTGAAGCTGAGTCACTTGCTTTTACAGCCCCTGTTTAGTTTTAGTCACTGCTTCTATATATATGCAAGCAGCCAAACTCAAAATGCTGATGAACTGCAAGAGTCAGGACAGAGGAGGACATACACTCTGCCTGCAGGCAAGTGTACCAGATGCGTAGCCTTGCTTCTTCATAAGACTATTTAAAACCAAGTTACAAAACATAGCAGGCTCTCCAGTTCATAGAATCACAGAATCATAGAGTGGTTTGGGTTGGAAGGGACCTTTAAAGAGGTTCTGGCATGTGGGGCATCCACAGATTCTCTGGGCAGCCTCTTCCAGTGTCTCTCATAAAAAATTTCTTCATTATATCTAATCTAAACCTATCCTCTTTTAGTTTAAAACTATTGCCACTTACATTTCAGGACTGACAGTTCTCTGAAATGTTTCCACCTTTCTTCTTAGGTGAGATTGGCACTACTGCCTGAGCTACTACAGCCTGAACCTGGGACCCCATCCCAGGATGGGGAGCCCCATCCAACCTGGCTCTGAAGACTACCAATGATGGGGCATCCACAACTGCTCTGGACAACCTGTTCCAGTGTCTCTCCAATCTCATTGTAAAAAATTTCTTCCTTATATCTAACCTAAATATAACCTTTTAAGTTTAAAACCATTGGCCCTTGTTCTGTCAATACAGGTGCTGGTAACAAGTCTCTCTCCATCTTTCTTATAAGCCAGCTTTTATATATTGACTGGCCACAATAAGGTCTTGACAGACCCTTTTTTTCTCCAGGCTGAACAACCCCTCTCTCGGCCTGTCTTCATAGGTTCTCCAGACCTCTGATGATCTTCATGGCCCTCTGGACTCGCTTCAACAGGTCCATGTCCTTCTAATGTTGGAGGCCCCAGAGCTGGATGCAGTACTCCAGATGGGGTGTCATGAAAGCAGAGTAGATGGGGAGAATGTCCTCCCTTGATCTGCTGGCCATGCTTCTTTTGAGGCAGCCCTGGTTACAATTGGCTTTCTGGGCTGCAAGCACACATATGCTACTCCAAGAGAGAAAACCTGCTCTGTGCATCCAGCCAAGACTCACGAAGTGTATTTGACTTCTACTACAGCTTTGGACAAGGCCAAATCTTTTTCTTCCCAACCTTATCATTGACCTTTAAGTTGCTGAATGCTGTGAATGGTGTAAATCTGCAGCACATTCTCTTCCATGGAGGCTGGGGGATTGGCAGGCATCCATGGCTTATTTCAACACTTAAATTATTTTGCCAGAGCAATGAGTTGTCAAAAAGCTATGCTGCCAGCTACTCCCAGTTAACTGATGTCACACGTTTTGATCTAGGCTTCCTCATATGTTCCTTTTTCAGTAACTCAATATTGATGGACAGAAGACCAAGAGCTTAATGAGCAGCCTAGGGCAATGCACCTTTCAGAGACAAACACTGTGAAATGTGAAGGCTTACTTGTGCATGAAGATGTCAGACCTGCTCCTTGAGTGTTTACACCTTGGGAATGCTAGAAACTGGCCCGTATCTGGCCACAAACCCAAATCTTCAAGGGCTTCCTTTACCAAGAGTAGCACTACGTAGTGATAGGGTAAGGTGTCCCATAAGACAAGCACAAACATGCTTACAGGCCAGGGCATATGTTCTCCCTGGAGTAACCACAGCCTCTAACACTGCACCATGAAACAATTCTAATTGAACTGCTGTCCCTCCCCCGAGCTGCTTGCTAATTCTGATTCCTCCACTGTCACAGGGGAACCGTGCTCAACTCACGTGGCTTGAAACCAGACAGAATCACAGCGATTTACTGGTTTCTTAATTACATGCAATTATTTGTCAATTGTCTCCTTCTAGTCTCCTAAGAGGTCTTGGGCTGCAACTGGAGAGGGCAGTTGGGCAGGCCCTACCTTAATTTGGGTCCCAGAGCTCTCCCAGGGGGGATCAGTGCTCCAGGCAGAGCAGAAAAGGAGAAGGCAGCTGCAATTGCTCCCAGTAGCAGGAAGAAAACAGCCTTGTCACCATCCTGACCCTGGGTTAGGTACCCCCAAGCCACAATGAGAGAGAAAAACACAACCCTGGAGTATTATTTTCCTTCCAGGTTTAGGACCATAACACATGACAATTTCACTCTGTGCTCCAGGCACATCTGCCTCTGATCCTGAAGATGAGAGTCTTGAGATACTGTCTGCTCGTGGGGGATGGGAAATGTCCTCCATGTGTTAGAGGAGCTGCAAATACAGGCTCCTGGGCTTGCGGCGGGCACACAGGTGGATGAGCTGCCCAGGGAGGTGGACAGCAGAGACAGGCAGCTCAGCAAGGGCATGGAGCGTGCAAAGGGCTGTTGAAGACAGACAGAGCCAGCCCTGAGCCTCTGCCCACATAGGGCGCATTTCTTCCTGTCCCCTGCCCTACAGAAATTGGGCTTTTCTCTGTAGGCAGGGCTGGGGCATGTGGGCGCTACAGAGGCCTGTTGAGGTCCCTGGGAGCAGGAAGGCTAGGAGCTGGATGGCAGCCCTGGAGCAAATCCCCAGCACTGGCATGCTGAGCTGCAGGTGCTCCTCAGCTGACATGGGAGGCAGCCCAACACAGCCCCAACAGCTTTGCCGTTGGCTCTGTTATGCTGGGGCTCCTCTGGCTTTGGTGAGACACAGAGGGGATTGCTAGCCCCTGAGAGCCTGGGACTCTGCAGGAGCTTTTGTTTCAAACCTGTCGGGAGGGCTCACCAGGAGGCAGCAATCCTCACAGCAGCCCTGAGAGCACCGGCCAGCCTCAGGCCTGGAGTTCTGCTGCTGAGCCCGGGCTGCGGCATGGAGAGCATTTGGTAGCTGGGGCAGAGCCCTGATGCATGCCTGGAAGCAAGACAGACTTCTTGTGCACCACAGCCAGGCATTTGATGGTTGCAGGCATGAGGAGTTTTATTTGAAATTGATATTCCCCTCCTGTTGGCCACTCACTGCCCAATATGTATTTGCTATGCTGTGTCTACGCAGCAGCTGTCCTTCGTACCCCCTGCACTCTTGCCGTTGCAAGGTTTTCCTCTTGTTGTTGTGGACAACAAGCTCTGCACTTCACCTGCAAGAGTCTGTGGTCCTTCATTGCCCAGTCTGCACACAGCCTTAGCTGTATGAAGGGTCACCGTTTCTTTTAATAGCTTTCCTTATCTTGTGAACAGGAGCCATTGCTAAACCTCTGTTCCCATGCTTTGAGCTTTTCATCCCATATGTCTTTGCACTGTGCACAGGGTTGTCCACTACTCACAACAGGACTGGAAACCACTTTTCCTCTCTCAGAGCCGAGAAGCCCGATTTTGAAACTGACTCATGGCAAGCCAGGCTGAAGGGATGGTTGGTTCTGCAAGGATGGCAAATTCACCTGCATTATGGGTCCCTGCAGACAGGAGACCTGGTGCTACATTTTCCCAGTTTAAGCCTGAAAATGTAGTCAGACAAGATCCTGGGGCTTTGCAGTCGAGCTGCTTTCTGCGCTTTTCAGCCCTTAATCACATTTCAAAATTAGGCTACAAATGAATCCTTGGAAATGCCTGGGTTGCTTTGTCCCAAAGCCATTTAACCAGGTGGCAGAAACAAGCATGTCTTACTACCAAATATATACCCTGGAGCCTAGAAAATCATACTGAAAAATCATCCTTTCTTACTCTGGTCATCGAAGGCAGTGGTGGACAGGTACCTATGGATGCTTTTTGTATAACATTGTCCTGGTTTCAGGTGAGAAAGAGTTCATTTTCTTTCTAGTGATTGCTGTGAAAGGAGTGTCAATAATGCATATTGTTTTAGTTGTTGCTAGGTGATGTTTATACTTCTCAAGGACTCTTTTCAGCTTCCCATAGAAGACAGAACAACAGAACAGCCAATGGAATATTCTGTACCATAGACATCATGCCCAGTATCTAAATGGGGGTTGGCCAGGGGGCTGGAATCGGCGATCACTGCTCAGGAAGGTACCAATTCACTGGGTGGTGAGACTGACCTGTGTCATTATTATTGTTATTGTTATTTTCCTTTCCTGTTGTTGTTCTATTAAACTGTCTTTATCTGAACCCACGAGGTTTTTTTCCTTTCCCTTTCCTCTCCTTTTCTTCCTCTTCTCCCTGCCCTTCTGGGGGAAGGGAGGAGAACTGCGCAAGTGACTGTGTGGCCCTAGCTGCCAGCTGGGGTTAAACCATGACACACATGCTTGGGGAGAGGGAAGCTTGGGGGCAGTCCTGGTGCCACGGAGTCAGGCTATGAGCAGCGATGGCCAGCTTCAGCACAGGGATCCTGGCAGGCCAGGCAGGTGGGGACTGAGGATAAGGCACGAACAAGTTTCCTCCTTTGAAAATCATGAGAAGGCACCCGCGCTACAAGGCAGAGCACCTAACTTATTGCATTCCTGAGCTGGGGCCTGGCTCCTTTTTGGGCTCATTGCTCACACGGGCTCAGTCATCAGTGCAGGGGCCTGGAGGTGCAGTTCCCTGCTCACAGGCTGCTGACAAGGAAGGAAACAGTGAGAGCACGCTCATCATGAAAGTCTGTGTTGCTCCTCCTCTCTCCTGTTCATCTGAACTGTGCTGCCACTGCAAAAGGCTTTCCAAGAGATGACAAAACCAGGCTCTTCTGGCTGAGATCTTACAGGAAGGATGCATATCTGCCCCTCAACTCCGGCTAGGTTCATTGCTCAGCCTCCCTCTCCTATAGAAGCAGATGAAACGAATATAGAAACCAAGGGTTTCCACAAAAGAGCTGTGAGGCAAACATTTTCTTTTGCTGCTGTTTTCTTCTGTGAAAAAATCCAGCAGACCATTACAGACTGGGGCTTGTAGAGAAGGTCCATATCAAAGCTCTACCTACAGTTTCAGGCTGTGCTCTGACTTCAAGAAGTTACATTACTTGTTCCTTCTCTTCTTGGGGTTGCTTCACCTGCTGGTCACAGTGCTGCATCTCAGCAAACTTGGCATTGGGCATCCCTTCTCTACAGAAAGGTGTGCCTGCAGGTGGGTCAGCTCTGCTTCTTCCACCACCTCTCCCAAAGCTTGTTTCTGAGTCTCCCCAGTCAGCCTTTCCAGCATTGGCTTGACTCCCAAGCCAAACCCCAGCACCTGGGGCTGGGAGTCAACACAGATAAAGGATGGTCTGCCACAGTCACACTTATCAGCTAAGTAAGGAAAAAGAAAGATGAAGAAAGTACTTGTACTGAAGGCAGCACTGCAAATTACAGCTGCTGGCTTTTGCCATACTGCAGGCTCCAGGGAAGAGCAGAGACACAAGACCTTCTGCTTTGATTCCCTGGAAAAGACATGGGAATGTCTTGAACCTTCAGGAGAGCCTTTGATTTTCATAAAGCTGTTTTTCCCCAGGAGTTTTTTGGGTGTGTTATCAGTGGTTTTGGGAAGTCTGGCAAAGGTGCTGGCATGTAATGTTCTCTTCAGTGCATTGGTCATCTGTAATGTTGCCAGGGTTTTCCCAGGCATGTCAAGCTGCATAGTCCACTCACTGTGTTCAGCGTCTCTCCAAGGAAGGTGAATGGCAGGGCTGTGCTGAGATCCCTCTGACACAGCAGGGCACACATGTGCAGGCCAAGTGGCCTTGGTGGCAAGGCTGGGGATGCTGGAGGAGGAGTGGAAGGCCCTGCAGGGTGCGAATGCCTGGCTGGTAGAGCAGGGAGCCAGCTGTTCTGATCCCAGTGCTGCTGGATGCTGGGACAGGGGAGGCTGGGTAAATGTGCGATGGGTTCCTCCACTGCTGGTGCGAAGGGAGGCAGATGGTGATGGGAGGTACTGCGTGAACTGGGGATCTCATGGCTCCCCATTCCTGCAGGAAGCTGAGGGCCCAGTGGATGGCCGAGGTGGCAGTGGAGCTGCTGCCTGAGCTACGCATGCTCCAATGGCACATGGAGCAGAGCTGCACAATAAAAGCATAGAGCAAGGAGCTCTGGCAGTGCCACGCAGGTGTGCAGTGCCCCCTTGTCCCCAGGGGCTGCGACTCTGACACTTTCCCCACACAGGAGGAAGAGAAGCAAGAGATGCAGATCACCACACCAGAGCTCGGCTGGGAGGTTGGTGTTGCCTCCTCAGACGATGTGAAACAGCCGGGACAGTGACTGGAGCCCACCTCTGTCTCTGGCTCCTCTTCCCAGAGCCATCACCTGACCCAGCAGTATACCATAGGGCGACCAGGAGCTCTGGAGGCTCAAGAAGCTGCTGCCACTGTTACAGCTGCAGGTAGGGACTCCCTTTGTGCCCAGGGGTCCTTCCCCTGTCCCCCAGTGCCTGCAGAGCTCCCCTCCTGGGAGAGGGGACCAAAGTGTGAGGGCAATGCCCGAAGGGATGCGTGAGGGGAAATGCCAGCACCTCCTCCCAGGCAGAGGTCTCACAGGAATGCCGTTCCTTTCTCTCCCACTTCCCCCATGCCCTGCTTGGTGCTCCAGTTGTCTCCCTCTCCTGCAGGAGCACCAGCAGGCAGTGAAAGAGGACAAAACCACTAGGCTGAAAGAGCTGGACGAGGTACAGGGGTGAAGCAGATGCATCCTGGAAGTGCCAGCAATGGGGTGTCAGTGCTGGCACTGTGGACCCCAGCATCCTCAGCCAGCAGCGTGGCTGGAGCAGGCATCAGTCCCAAGGTCCATCACTTCCCTGTGCCTTGTGAGTCACCAGCAGGTGTCCCAGAGCCCTAGAACAGGGGCTAGAATCATAGAATCATAGTATCATAGGGTTGGAAGGGACCTCTGGAGATCATCTAGTCCAATCCTCCTGCCAGAGCAGGGTCACCTTAGAGCAGGGTAGGTAGTGAGTGGGCACAGTGCCAGGGTTGGAGAGAGTTGGCTGTCCCCAGGTCCCAGCCTAGCCACTCTGGAGGAGCAGCTGTCGGGGCAAGAGGAACAGAGAAGGGCCGTGCCAAGGGGCCAAGAGCATGGGGAGGTGCACACTGGCACAGAGGCTTTGGAGGAAGGCTGCAGTGGCCACACGGACTTGGACCTTTCTCTCTCCCGCGTTCTCCATCATGAACTGGCCCACCTGCGAGACAAGGTGGAGGAGCTGGAAAAATGCCCAGTGGGTGGGAACTGGGGACCTCTTGCTCAACACAGGTAGCCAGGGCGGCTGTGCTGCACGGGCCCGGAGAGTGCATGTGGCAGCGGGGAGCTCCCCTGGTGATGGAGGTACTTGTGGACTGCGTCAAGCAGCAGAGAGGAGGAGGTCGAGGTCCTGGGGCCTGTGCCACTGGGGACAGTGGAAGCGCAGCTGAGGGGGCACTGCCAGCCCCTGCCACAGCTGGCAGGAGCTCACTGGGGACAGGGGTCTGTGCAGTGCCTGGCCAAGATGGGGGCTGTGCTCTTGTGCACTGCAGAGGCAGAAGCCCTGTCCTGAAGCTGGCCCTGGCTGTCTCAGCCACACAGCAGGGCCCAAAAAAGCATCCCTGCTCTCTGCTGATCCGTGTGAGACACACTGTCTAAGACACAGCATCACGTCCTGCCACAGCCGTGCTGGCCCCAAGCTCCACACCTCCCTCCTGTCCTTGCCTGCCAAAGGCAGCAGGGGAGACAGCTTCCCCTGATGCCTGTGTGGGGTGGTGAGGAGGGAATCGAGTCCTTTCCCTTGTTTGGAGGGGAAACGGGTGGTGAACCCCAGGAGACAGCCGTGGAGCATGTGGTCCAGAGGGACTCCAGGACAGGGCATCTCCTCTTCTTATCTGTCGTGTTACTCAACTCTACACTGCTTTCCCCACCTCAGCATCCATCTCCCCTCTTCCCTGCTCTCCATCCCTCTTCTTCTCTGTCTCACTCCCCGATTTTGTCACTCTGCCCCTCTGTTCTGGTTGCATCCCGATTTTTTTCCTCTCTCTCTCCCTCTGTCAGGCCCTCTGACTTTGTTTCTTTGTCCTTTTGTTCAGGTCCTCATCCCTGTTCTTCTGTCCCCACCTGTCCTTCTCTACCCTCATCTCCCTTTTGCCCTCCTCACCGCCTCCTCCATTCTTTGTCCCTATTTCATTCTCTCTGTTCCACTTTTTGTCCCACCATCCCTTTTCCTCTCCTGGTCCCGCCTCTCCGCTCTCCGTCCCGGTGTCCTTACTCCTCCCGTACTTCCCACTCCTCCTGATCCCTCTCTCCCCTGCTCCGCCGCTCTCACTCTAGCCTGCTCCCCGTCGAGCAGTCCTTTCCCGGGTAACTATTTCCCCCTCCCTCCGTGCCTCCTCCCCGCCCGCCCCGGCCTATCCCCTCTCGCGGGATGAGGCCACCTCCCGCTGCGCTGCTCCCACCCCGCGGCCGCCGCCGCCGCTTCACGGCCACCCNCCACCCCGCCGCGTGCTCGCCCGCACGGTTAAGCGCACGCGCGCCACTCCCCCCGCCCCCTCCGTCCGCAGCGCCGTGGGCAGTGCCGTGCGCATGCCCGCATGGGGCCTCAGCGCCGCGGACACACCCACGCGCATGCGCACTGCCCTCCTTCGCCCTCAGGAATACTGCGGGCAGACCCGCGCGCATGCGCACTGCCCCTCCGTCCGGGCAACCGCAATACTGCGGCCAGAGCCGCACGCATGCGCACTGCCCCCTTTGCAGTCAGCAATGCTGCGGGCAGACCTGTGCGCATGCGCACTGCCCCCTTTGCAGTCAGCAATGCTGCGGGCAGACCTGTGCGCATGCGCACTGCCCCCTGTGCCGCAGCACTGCGGGCTCAGCCCGACGCATGCGTACTGCCCCTCGGCAGGGCGGGAGCAGCGCTGCGCAGGCGCGGCGTGGGAAGGCGCAGGCGGGCGGGTGGCGTGATCGCCCGCAGCGTTCGGCCGTGGCCACCCAGCAGCGCAGGCAGGCGCTGCTCACGCGTGCCCGCTGCCACCGGGCGTTGTGGCTGCTTCCCCGCGTCTCGGTTACAAAACAAGTGACCGGCTGCCGCCGTCGGCGCCGCTGCTGACTGGCAGGCAGCGCAGCGCAGCGGAGCATCGCTGCAGATCGTTGTCACCGGGGAGTAGCACCTCTCGGCCGCCAGCCTCCCGGGGACAGACACTGCCACCCCCGCGGCCCCCGGGGCGCAGAGGCCGCGCGACCGGCGGAAGTGCGCATGCGTGGCGGTGGTGTCTGCGCAGCCTCGC
>VYZM01005900.1:89682-117112 GCA_013398915.1 Dromas ardeola
GCTTTCCTCCAATCTTCAGGCACCTCGCCTGTTCTCCAGGACCTTTCAAAGGTGGTGGAGAGCGGCCCAGCAATGACTTCTGCCAGCTCCCTCAGCACTCTCGGGTGCATCCCGTCAGGGCCCATAGACTTGTGAATATCTAATTGACCTAACTGGTCCCTCACTTGATCCTCCTCAACCCAGGGAAAGTCTTCCTCTTGCCCTGTTACTTTCTCCAAGGCCTGGGACTCCTGAGGGCTCGGCCGGGTAGTAAAGACAGACGCAAAGAAGGCATTCAGTAACTCCGCCTTCTCTGCATCCTTCATCACCATGGCTCCTGTCTCATTCAACAGCGGGCCCACAACTTCCCTGGTCTTCCGTTTGCCTCCAATATACTTGGAGAAGCCCTTCCTGTTGAGCTTGAGGGTGATAGTGTCCTGCAGAAAGCCTGTGGACTGAGCTGCTCCAGGGGCCTCAAGGCTGGCTGCTGTGCAAGAGGAAGAATCTTTCTTGCAACAGAAGTGTTGTCTTGGCCCCGACTGAGTGCAGGATGGCAAGAATACGTCTCCCTCCCTGTGCCAGAGGGCTTCTCTAGAATCCACAGCTGTGATGGGAGCAGTTGGCTGACCTTTATGTCCATCTCCTTTGGCTTTACAAAAGCAGAAGGCCTCTAGTGAGACCAGACCCCCAGCCAGGACCATTCCAACTTTGCAGGAGGCTTTCTGCAACCATTTTTCCAGTGACCCCTACAAACCTATCATAGAGGTCTCTGCTGGGGTTACTGGATTCACAGAAGGTTGTTAAGGCAGCCAGACAACTCCTTTGGCCGGGAAAGGCCATGGGTCCACCCCTCAGCATACCACCCCCATAGCTTAACATCAAAATCCCTCTGTCCTGCTAAGGCTTCAGCTTCAAGCTTTCCATAGGCTTTCCAGGGAAAGGCACATCTAACTGTGAGCTGTGACAGACAGAAGAGTTATGCAGCCTTGAGGGGAAGGGTGTACAGCAGTAAGCTGACTTCAGCTATGGTAGTAATCACAGACTAGCACAGAAATTTGAGCCTCTTTTGTTCTAAAGACAAAATGTGAAGTTAGCTGAGCCAACAGAAACAGCTGATGGTGCAAGGTGGGTATTTGTGTGAGCTACCCGGTCTCACTGTTAGCAGTGCCGTAACGCCTCAATGGCATGCTGCCAGGGCATGACAAACCATATACTCGACTACACATGAGGAATTCAGAATTAGCCTCACACACCTATATGTCTGATGCATTAATAGAGAGAAAAATCTCCCTTTTCAAATCTCTTTTATATGCATGTATAAACATAAGAGCTGTCTTAGCTGGTGCAAGGCAGACTCTCTGACCAGGGCAATGGCAGATTTTGGACATATATCCAAGCAGTATTTCCTCACTCTTTAACCTAAAGCTGTTTAACCTACAGCTAATTTCACACTGTCATTTTAAGGATCTGAGATACCACTTCACATTATCATTTTGAGCACAACTTAATGCACATCCAGCAAATACCTTTGGTATAACAAAGACCTTTGGTTTGTGCTACATAGCAGATCTGATATAAAATATCACCATAAAATAGTTTTTTAGAATTTAATATAGTAAACCACCCTTTATTAAAAAACATAAGCATTTGTAAATATATAAAATTATAAAGTACCAAGTGCTTCTTGCTTCCCAGTACAGTAGGACTCAGGAGTGGCAGGTTAATTTGGTGTTAATCTGTTTAGTGTATTAGGTCCAGGGCTGCAGAACTGACCAGCTAGTTTTGCAAAAGACAGCTAATCTTATTCCTCTGCCAGGTCCAAATTGAGCTTGTTTCACCTCAGTTTCAGGCTTCCTTCCTGCTTCTTTTGACAAACATCAGTGCTCACTGGTGAGAGCAGGGCTGGAGCTGTAGGAACAAGCAGGTTTCCTAGAAGGTTTCCTAGGTGTTTTACAAAGGGCGAGATTTCCAGTTGCTAATGGGGAGGATAATTCAGGCACCGAGAGAGCTCCTCTGTACAGTGTTCCTCAGGGGAAGTGCATCCTTTCCTTTGGGATCATCCTCTAGCTGTACTGGACAAAGCCAGTCACAGGTCCAATTTGCATCAAGTTCCCTTAATCAGCCAGTACTCAGATCCCGTTGCAAGATGCATGGTAGGAAGCAACACCGAATCCCATCTATCTCATTTTTTTACCACTGAAATGTTATAAGGTAGAATGTTCCCAGGTTGTATATCTAGATCTGAACACCAAAGCAGGACACTGGACTGCTGTGGAAATACTGCAAAATGAAAAATACAGTTGTGCCCATTGCAGTTGTTAAGGTAACTGAGCTCCAAATGGGATCTTCTGATGGGATCTTCTACCCATCTCTTCTAACACTGAAGAACAGCTGTCAGTTGCAGAGAGAACTTGTTGATGTTGGTTTTTACTTCATTGTCCCCAGAAAAGCCCCTATCATCTGCAGAAACTTATGACAGTTCCCTGCATTGTCTAAGTGGTCACCTTTGCCAGTTCTCCTGCCAGCATCTGTGTCATTCCCTAAAAAGTGAGCTGCCCTCTCAGTGATCCCCTACAGGACAGCATGACTTGGCCTGGGGAGGGTACACTACTCTAATCTTAATCATCTTCTTGTGGAAAACTTAAACCACTGCAATTGCAGGAAAGGTGGAGAAACAACAGAAGATCAAGTAAACCAAGCTTATCCTGAATATCTCAGCATCTGACAGAGGACCAGAAGAGTGAGGAATCCTGCCGCATTTAACTGCTGCTGCTTACAGATATTTTCTTTTACAGGTGGCACTGCAGGCAGAGCTTTTCTTTTCCTATTCATAGAAGAGGACAAAGTGGTTCATTGTAACAGACTTATATTACAGATCACATACCTACACTTCCCTGCTGCAATGCAAGGAACAGTTGTTATGCTGTACAAGAACCACAGACCTTAAACCACAGTCTTCCACTAGGTTTGTGATCGGCGTGGCTTCCATGCCTCTGAAAGCTTCACCCCTGATCCAAGAACATGAGAATGAAAAAATGTCTGAAATATAATGCTCCTCTCCACCACAACATTTCTTTAGCTTGAATCAAGTCAGCTAAAAATCCCCATTATTTGCATAGTTGTCCAGTCCCACTTTGACCCTTCTGTCAGCACAGTCTTTCTTACATCCCAGGCTCAAAAATAAATACAAGATTGAGGGAAGCGCAGTAAAGGTGCCCCAGTGACTCTGCTCCAGCCCTTGCTTGTTGTGCAACTGCACATGGATACCACAATGTGCCAGCTGAGCATTTGCAGTCATGGTCCCTGACCACAGGCCTGAGTCCTTCTCTTACTGGGCCCTTGGCATGCCCCAAAAGACCTGGTTACGCTTCAGGAACATCTGTTGTTGCTGTATCTTCTGCCTTGACCAAATCACCATTGTTTGTCTCAGCATGGAGCCGCTTGTAGTCAGTATGGAAGAAGATGACGTACAAACAAGCCATAGCACTGCAGAGGCCAGCCAGCACCAGTACCGGAGCTGCAAGAAAGATATAATTTAGATGGTGAATTCACAACTCCCCACTGGTGCAGAAGTCTAGAGGTCAGCCCCTCAGCAACTGCACAGCCTGTGTGATCTCCTCCCAAAGGCTACCCCTGGGGACAGTTTGCAGCTCACAGTGGGGCAATGCCAGTATGGTAACAGCCAAACCTTGTCTCGCATAATACAGGCATAGGAACAGGATTTGGGTGAAATGTGGAAGGTTTCCAGGACTCTTGTCCTGCGTGACACCACAGATTAGAGGTCTTACACCAGTGCACAGAGTGTGTTTGTGGCTGCGTGTGTTTCTGTGTATGTGTACACGTTTGTGTGTTGTGGAGTGGTGAAGAAAGTTACGAGAAAGACTGAATCAAAACACTTGATTCAGAGCTTCATAAGAGAAGAGGTCCACACAGGTAGTGCTTCTTGTTATATCATCCAAGAGCAAAGTGTAGGAAATGTTCACTAAGGATAAACTTTAATCAAAGAAAAATTTGTGTTGAAAGAACCTTTTCTGAAGGAAAAAAAAAAAAGTAAATCTAAAAGGCTGCATGCAAAAAGGCCTGGAAGTAGTCACATTCTCATTCCAGCAGTCTCTCAAATAAGCACCTCCATACCTTTCTCCACAGATGTCCCTGCATGTATCAGACCACAAAATGATTAGGAATGGGTACCTAATTAGGAGATCCAGGTCTGATCTGATAAGATGGAGAGTTGCAGGCTTTCAGACATGAAGCAGTCAAATTGCTTTTTGGGAACAGTTATTGTGAAGCCTTGTTCCCTGCCAGCTGGTGGAGCTTGTTCTGAGGACTTTCTGCACAGCTAAGCAGGATATATTTAAAAGATGTTTGCCAGCCTTCGTGTTACGGTAACTCCCCAGGACTTGGTGTCAGTATCACATAAATATGAACCAGCTGAGAGACCAAGACCAGGGTCTCGCCTGCACTGAAAACAAATTTGTGCTCTTGTTCATCTCGGTTGCTGTCTCTTCTCCTGACCAGCTAGGAAAGGAAGAGAAGTGTGGAATAAGGCGGAACAAAGCTGCACTGGCATGTTACAAACCCAGGCAGCTCTATGTGCAAGAGCAAGAGAAGTAGCTTTCAGTCAATGCACTTGTAGTCTTGGCCTCCCCACTGCAAAGCAGCACAGGCTATGCTACGTGGACAGTGTCTTCCCCTCCGCACAACTGCCTTCTAGCCTGGTGAAGCTCAGGTCTCTGCAGAGTGGCCGTAAGAGAAATATTAACCCAGGGTCAGCGGCAGCATTCACAGCACCTTAGAGGTCTTCCCATTTCAATCTTGCAGGCCTGGTTTAGCAGGAGCAGCAAGGAGTGCACCATTAGGTTGTGAAAGGTGTCTAAGAGATATGCAACAATAGGAATCAATCTTGCAGGCTCCCTCACATTGAGACCTGGAGGAGAATGGGGGGTTCGTGGGGTGCAACCAAGAGTCCAGCGTAATTTCCCAAGGACATACTTACTTGTCCAGTCCAGGGCTCCATCCTGATCAAGGGCGCAGGTGGAGGATGGATCCTCAGAAACACGCACAGTGAGGGCTTGTAGCAGAATCATTAAAATCACACCTTCAATCTGGCTGTGGGGAGAAGCCAACATCCAGTCATGGCACCTGCCTGATTCATCGGTGCTGCAGGCAAGCCCAGCTTCCCCAGCAAGAAGAAAGTGAGGACCCTTTCTGGAGCAGGGTCCTTCTAGCAGAGAATGCTACTTCTAGCTTCCTCTGTACCAGGTGCTTGTAAACTGTCACTGTCTCACAGGGTGTGCAGGTCAGCCTTTTTTCAGCACACCCCCAGATACGGCGCCAGTGTGGCAGGGTCACTATATACCCCCTCTGGAGATGGGCAGGTTTGAACTACAGCTGTCGCAGAGCTGAGACTTAGTCACTGGGCAGAAACTTGGAAACACCTCCTACTGCAGGGTTGAGGATGGGAAAAACTCCGGCTATGACTTCAGCCTCCTCCTCTCTCATGGCTAGCTAACAAAGCAACAAAGTCCACAACCAGTGGGAGACAACAGCCTTCAAAGGTGATGTCTAATGCCTCTCTTTGTCTGATGTTTCTTGCTGCTGCAGCTCCAACTGACACGTACACATGGCACCAGACCACGTATAGCACTGCTTAGGGCTTCAACAAGTCATTCCTGCTACAGTCCAGTGCCAGCCCTTGGCGTGAATTGATCACAGGAGGACTGTTACTGCCCCATCTGTTGTGAACAGCCCTGTGCTCACTGCCCTGTGAGTGATGGGCCCCATCTCACTCAGCAGAGCACAGAGACCTGACAAGACCCTGTACTGCTGTGGGAATGGGTGCCCATCTCAGGCATACAGCACCCATCTGCTTCAAAGGTAGGTGATGCTTACCATGCTTAAATCCCACTTTCTGCCAAGCAAGGGAGACCTTCATCTTCCTTCTTGCTTTTCTTGCACCAATTCCACATACTCCTCCTCGCTTTAAAACCTTTAGCTCTTCAGCTCTATGGGTCAACCAGCCAGCTCCCCCCTTGTCACGGTCATGTGCACAGACACCAGAGAGAAGTTCAGCAGGATGGATAGCACTGATGCCCAGGCTCTTCTCGGCACCTCTGTGTGTGTGTGTGTGTGTGTTTGAACCCAAGCTCAGCTGTGAATTGGATTTAACCTGCCTGCTTACCTTGCAACAAAAATCAGGCCTGTAGATGTGCCCTCTCCCACAGGGTAGGAGCACTCCACAGCCAGCTCCATGGCAATGGGGTAGATTGCAAAACCAAAGAAACCAAAGAGTGAGCTGGTGATGGCCAGCATGACAGTCTGATGTCTGAACCGAGAAGTCTGCAGGCAGAAAAGCAACACCAAAATTTCAGTGTCAGCACTGCTGCACAGAGAATCTCTGAACCCATTACCTGCAGGAAGTCCCAAGGGCTCACTGTTCTCACCAGTACCTTCCCTCTTTAACATCCAACCCTCTAGAGTCAACAAATGGCTACATGAAGGAGATTTATCTGTTTAATTTAAGCAAGGAGAGAGAGGATCAGCAGAATTACCTGAAAAGCATTGTGTGGTCGTATTACTGTGACTTGACTTCCTGGTCAGTAACTTACCAGGACTGTACTCAGCGTATCTCCAGTACAAAGTGAAACACGCACCTTCCTCCCAATGCAAGCTAACATTTCAGAAGTTGTGTTTGCATTGGGTTATATATGAGAATTCCCTGGTTTGCTGCAGCTCATTGATAAGGAAAACTATTCCTCATTTTGTCCATCTCATGTTTGTAACATTGGGGTTTTACCACAAAAAAAAAATCCACAAAACAAACAAAAAACTACCTGAAACATTCACAAACCCTGGAGATTAGTTCAGTGCCTAGAACAGCCTTGTCCTTAACTCTAGAGGAAAGACCATGGCCTTATCCAGCCAACACTATCGAAGTCAAAGGCACAAATCCTGCAGCCACAGTACTGGTACCTCCTTCCTTAACCATGTAATAAATTCCACAGAGGAACACAGGGTGTCTGTCTTGGCATGGCTGCCGCAGGCCTGACCCAGCTAAACTGGTAAAATCTGGAAAACAAGGAAAACTCTGTGTGTCTGAAATCTGAGTTGAAAGCATCAAGGCATCAAGCAGATTTGAATGGGTGTTTTTGGTTTTACTACTTTGAACTAGTAGTTCATCTGTATGGGATAAATGGGATGGAGGGAAGGGGAGGAAGAAAAGGTTTGCTTGTTGTTCCTGACACAGCCTCTTGCCTCCTCTGTGCTTTACTTGGGCCCAGGCATGCTGACTTGTATTCAGGCCATCCTCCCAACAAATGGCAGAGTACTAAAGGGGGAAATGCAAAGTCTGCTTTAGGCACCCTGTCCTACACCTTTAGGAACCTTGCTTTAGGCATTGCATCTCTCTGTCTCTTCAAAGTGGAGATAACATCACTGGGATCTTGGCCCAGGGGGAGGTGTGGTCACGCTGTATTGAAAGTCTGGATTTCTCAACACACGGGAGAAATGCACAACACGAGCCTGCTAGGAAAGCAGAGACCTGCACCAGTCTCGGTCCTCTGCTGTGCTAGGAGTCCTGTGCCTCATGCCCAGGTTCCTGCTGGGCGATGGCTCCCATTGGCAATGGCTATGCTTCACTGCAGTACTTGCACTCCAGCTTCATGGGTGTAAAGTCTCTGCAGTCTGCATTCCTCCCCTGGCTGGATTCAAGCATGCCCCTTTTCTGCATCTCCCTTGTCTTGTCCTCCTTGAGGAACTGCTGCAGAACTAGGTACGTAACTAGGTCTTTTTTGCTAATCTTACACTCCTGGCAGCCACCACCTGTTAAAGGCAGGTGTTGGGAAAACCATGGCATTCTTACTCATTTTTGTAAGATGGATATTTAGCAATTTCATTTCTTTTTGGAGAAAATGATCTCAGGGCCAGTAAACATGGTGATCCAATGTAAGAAAGTACAATTATGCCAATTTATTTATATAAATAAATCAGTCTGTCTCAGGCTCCACAGTGACTGTGAAATCCTCAGTAAAGGGTTTTTCTTTAAAACGTTTCTAGCCCAGAGAGATAATCCCTAAAACATAACATGTGGCTTAAAAATAAATACTGTGACATCAAATGACCTTGGTTTGAGTTGATGATTTACCAGGTGGCAACAGAATAAAGACCACAGTGCAATGCAAGGGAGAACTCACCACTGCAAACACGATGCTGGCAAGGGCACAAAGACAGAAAAAAATCTTGGTGGACTCTATGAACTTCCTTGTCCGGTCGACATACAGGCCTAGCAGGAAAGCACCCAACAAACCACACACCGTGAACAGTGCACCATTCAGGCCAGCAAATTCCTGGAGGGCAGAAGAACAAGTAACTGAGCAACTAGAGCAGTTAGGAAAGAGGTTTTAATGTCACCAACCCATCTGCCTGTTGCTAGTGGGTCACTTACTGAGGTAGGAAAAGCTTCCCTGCCCATTGCAGTAGCTGAAGCCTGCACAGGGCTCTGAGTAGCAAATAATGGGGCTCAGCTGCTGTTAAAAGTGCATGGAGGCAGCAGGGTCACAGCACTCCCAAAGTCTCAATGGATGGCAAGTCTCTGCACACCTGGCAAGGGAGGCTGGGAGCAGAGCAGCAGCAGTTCCCTGGTGTTAAATGCTCCAGCCTGGGCACGAGACTGCTCTTGTCTCCACCATTGCCCCCTCCAGGGGCAATCAGGTGTCTTGTCTACGCTGGTGGTAACAGGTCCAACTGCCTTCGGAGCTGCTCCTGTTTATAATTATGCTCCTGGCCCTTTTCTTACCAGGGACCAGGGATCTGCACTGGCAGAATGCCTTCCGCAAGGCTGGCAGCCCCAAAGCGTGCTAGATGAGATGCAGCATCGCCTGGCTATAGCAAGGACGTCTAATTAGAGAGGCAGCGATCAACAGTTAGGATAGGGTACATGCTCTGTTGCCTGCAGTGACTATCTTTGCTTGTCCCACTCCTTCAACTCCATAAGAATTCAAATGCAGACATTGATATTGAAAGCAGTGAAGTTTTAACAAACTTGTGTAAACATTTTTGGGAGCCTCGGGGGCAGACTGGCAGGAAAGGGTATCTGGAATATCTTCTGTGGACTAACAGGATGGGGCAAGCCAGTCACACACAGACAAAAGCATCATGATGCACAGAAAGCAAGGCTCCAAAGTTTAAAAGGTGCCCAGTTAAAAGCCAATGGAGCGTGCAAACGTGACCTGGCTATGGAGCACTGAGTCAGGTATCAGGCCTGGGAGCTGAGAGGGAGTGGACAGAGACCAGATGTGTGGGCGTGCATACATGACAGCTGGAGGGGCATTTTAAGAGTACCTCCATGGGGTTACACGCAGCAGACTGAAGTGCTGCCTGCCTGAGGGTAAACGCAGGAACTGGGGCAGCCCCTTGCTGTTGGAGGGAGAGAGCAGGAGGAACCAGCTGTGCTCACGGTGCTCAACTGTAAAAGCAGCACCTGGCCAGTGTCGTGGGAAGGATGGTGAAACAGCTGTCACAGTACCTGACACAATACCTTCCTCTGCTGCCCTGGCTTCATGTAAGGCTGTGCAAAGAGGAAAAGGCGCTTGCATCAGCCTGCCTCCCGCTTCACTCTAGGGCCTGCCTGGGCCCCATGCTACTCTGGGGAACGTGTCAGATGGCTGCATAGACATCAGTGCTCTGGAGTGGCTTAGAAAAAACACAAAACTCTTTTTTCCTAAGAAGAGTTTGAGTAGTAAAGGTTTTTCATTTGCAAATGGGAGCCTGGCCACAGGCAGTAATGAAAATGCAGATCATCCATTATACTGAGAGATTGACTGTGCTCTGGATTAATGTACTGCTTAATCTGTATTAGATAATGTAAGCAAATAAGATATGAGACAGTGCAGCATATTCAACTGTCTTCATTTTGCTCTGAGTCCCTTATCAGGCAAAATCATTTTGATTGTATCAGAGATGATGTGGACAATGGGGAGGAAAGGAAGAAGACTCACATTTGAATACCCCTTTTCACAAAGGATCTGTTCTAGCAGAGCTGAAAAGCAGGTGAACATCCCAATTCCTCCTCCAAAGCACACTGCCAGGATGATGTACGGCTTGTTTCTCAGGAGCTAGAGAAAGAAATTAATTATCATTTAAACAAGTGGAGTGGGGGAAAACGCCTGCCTGTGACAGTAGACTTGAGGGTCAGTAGCTCTGACCCCTCAGTTGGAAATGCTGACAGGGCAACCCTGTGATCATTAGAGGAGTTTGGCTCTCTCCCGTCAGTTCAGCCAGAGGACAAGTTAAAATGGGGACCACGTAGGGAGGAAGGATCTCTTCAGTGCCCGAATTCCTTCACTTTGCCATGTGCTGTCCTACCTGTTACCACATCTGCTCAGAAGGCTCAGGTTGCGTGGTCCTCTTGGATTAGCCCAGATGTGCCTGTTTGACCTAGCTGAATGGAAGCCAGCCCACAGCTGAACCATCAGATACCGTCTCTTGCAACTTTGCTATAAGCAGCTTCCACTCCCTGAGGAAGGAAGGGATCCTGGTCTCCTTCAGGGGGCTTTCCATGTTGGGTTTGGTGGAGTGGAGTTCAGAGCCTGCTTTGTCAGCAGATTCACCAGCATACCCCTGTCTGTCAGGGCTGCATCCCCCACTCCAGCCCTGGTGTCTCTGTGCTATAGCACTTACCATTTTGAGCCCTGTGAGGAATGGCTTGGAGGTGGAGTTAGTGGCACTGGCCGAAGGTGGTGTTGGAGGAACCTTCTCATGAATCCCCAGAGTTGCTAGAGCACAGGCTGTTACTGCTGGGACGGCATAAACACCCAGCTGCACAACACAAAGTAAAGACATGTTACCAGTCTTTTCAGCTCCACTGCCTCCAAATAAATAAATTAGCTGGATAACAAATAAATCAGCCCAGCTGTCTGATTAAAACAGTTTTCATTTACCATCAGTGGGATGTGCTTTCCTTCAGGAACTAGTGCAGGTGACAGCACGTTTGCTATAAGAATACCCAAAGGATTGGCTGGAAGGAAATAAAACAGAGAGACACTTTTTTGATGCAAGCAGTCAGAATCATTTGTCCACCCCTACTGCCAGTCAGCATCAGAGCTGCAGCGTGCAGCCGAGCAATGAGTAAGGACAGAACAACGCATATATAGGGAGAAACCAGGAGGGGAATATTTGGCGAAGCTGACTGTGCGGTCTTACCCTTGCCACATCTGTTCCTTCACCCCCATTAAGTCCATTCTATAAACCCATTCCCTACAACTCTTAACTCCTGTAAACTGGTTTTCATCTATGAATTACAGTGTTCTCGCCCTCACAAGGCTGTCTCAGTAAATGCTAAGCTGAAGGGAAAAAATCAATACATGTCATCTGTCCTGATGTTATATAGCAGCAGTAAGCAATAGGGGTGCTTTCCCTTCTTTACTCCCCCTGTGCCATTAGGCATGTATACATACGGATAAAATCCCCCGGAGCCTCCTTGAAGGTGAATAGTCCCAGCTCTCTCAGCATCAGCTGGCATGACAGATGCTCCACTCCCTTAATTGTCTTAGTGGCTCTTAACTGGACTTACGCTACTATGCCCATGTCCTTTTTGTACTGAGGAGCCTAGAACTGGACACAGCTCTTTCAGATAAGGACAGGGGACTTCCCTCAAGCTGCTGGCAATGCTTTTCCCAGTGGTCACCTGGATGCCATTGGACTTCTTAGACAAAAGGGCATGAAAAGCAGGAAAGCCCTACAACAGCTTTCTAAAGTGACACTAGGTCATTCCTGACAGCTTTCCAACCAATACATTTCCTCAGTAAAGCCCAATCTGGCATACAAATCGATGTCTGCTACCAACTATCACATGGCAGAAGAGAATCTTGGACACTTGTCTGTACTGGAGTAGGGGGTTGCATTGTTATGGGGCTGGAGCTGAGTAGCATGTGAAGCAGCATTCCTGGGACCTAACCTGGGAATCTCCAAAGTTGCAGGAGACAATTTTTTAACCTTAAGGTAATGTTCTGCAAACTATCAAACAAGTGAAGTTGATTTTCTACTAGTGTGCAGGGATGGGGTGAGGAAAGCCAAAGCCAACCTGGAACTGAGTCTGGTGAGAGATGTGAAGGGCAAATAAAATGGCTTCTACAGGTACATTAGCAGCAAAGGGAAGGTTAGGGAAAATGTGGGCCTACTGCTGGATGGGGCAGGAGACTTGGTGACAAAGGATATGGAAAAGGCCAAGGTATTCAATGCCTTTTTCACCTCACTCTTTACTGGTAAGATCCGCCTTCAGCCCTGAGACCAGGGACAAAGTCTGGAGCAAGGAAGATTTACCTTCAGTGGAGGAAGACTTGACTAGGGAACATTAAATAGGTCAGACACACACAGTCCATGGGACTGATGGGATGCACCAATGAGTGCTGAGGGAGCAGGCTGCTTTCATTGCACGGCCATTCTTGGCTATCTTTAAAAGGCCACGGCAATTCCAAGAGGCTCCCGAGGATTGAATGAGAGCAAATGTCACTCCCATCTTCAAGAAGGGCAAGAGAATCCAGGGAACTCTAGGCCTTTCAGTCTCACTTTGATGCCTGGGAAGGTCATGGAACAACTAATCCTGGACACCATTTCCAGGCACATGAAGGACAACAAGGTGAGCAGGAGCAGCCAGCAAAGAAGAAATGCATAACCAACCTAATGGCTCTGTACAGTGAGATGACTGGCTGTGTGGATGAGGGGAGAGCACTGGATGTTTTTTACCTCAACGTTACTAAGGCTGTTGACACTGTCTCCCATAACATCCTCACAGACAAGCTGACAAAGTACTGTCTAGATAAGTGTACAGTGAGACGAAATGAATATCAATAGCTGGACCCAGAGGATTATCATCACCATCATGAAGTCCAGCTGGAGGCCAGTCACTGGTGCTGCACCACAGGGGTTGACACTGGGGCCAATACAGTTTAATCTTAACAAAAAGCCTGAAAGATAGGGCAGAGTGCACCCACAACTAGTTTGTAGATGATGTGATCCAGGGAGGAGTGGCTGGTAGAGGAGATAGCTATGCTGCCATTCAGAGGAACCTCAACAGGCTGGACAAATGGGCAAAGGGGAACCTTGTGAAGTTCAACAAGACGAAATGTAAAGTCCTGCACCTAGAGAGGAATAACTCCATCCACCAGTACACACTGAGGCTGACCAACTGGAAAGCAGCCCTACAGAAAAGGACCTGGTATGAGAGGTAGGGGTCCTGGTGGATACCAAACTGACCATGAGCCAGCAACACAACCTCATGATAAAGAAGGCTACAAACATCCTGGGCTGCATTAGGCAGAGCATTGTCAGCAGGAGGTGATCCTTACCCTCTACTTAGCACTAGTGAGGCCACATCTGGAGTATTGTGTTCAGTTCTGAGCTCACCAGTATGAGGGAGACATGGACTTACTGGGCCAGCAAAGGGCCAAAAATATGATTAAATGACTGGAGCTTCTGTCATGTGAAAAGAAACTGAGCGAGCTGGGATTGATCAGCCTGGAGAAGCTGCTGGAAGCAGTTCTGTAGAACATGGGGTCCTGCTGAACTGCAACTTGACCATGAGCCTGCAATGCACCCTTGCAGAAAGGTGTCCATCAGCATTCTGGGCTGCATTAGGAAAAGCATTGCCAGCAGGCAGAAGGTGGTGATCCTTCCCCTCTAATCAGCCCTGGTGAGAAACATCTGGAGGGCCGAGTCTGGTGCCAGGCTCCTCAACACCAGAAAGATATGCAGTTAATGGAGCAAGTCCAGTCAAGAGTCAAAGACATGATTAAGGGACCAGAGCATCTCTCATACATAAAGAGGCTGGGACAGCTGGGAATGTTCAGAAAAGAAACATGAGAAAAGAACCTTGATCAGAGACTGTAAAAAAGAGGGAACCAGACTTTTCTCAGGGTGCCCAGTGGCAGGATAAGAGGCAATGGGCACAAACTGTAGCACAGGCAACTCTGTCTGAGTACAAACGTTTTTACTGTGACAGTGGTTGAATACTGAACCAAGTTGCTCAGATAAGTTGCAACATCTCCATCCTTGAAGAGAGTCAAAACCTGACTAGACACAACCCTGGGTGACCTGCTCTAGCTAACCCTGCTTGAGCAGAGTGTTGGACAAGACAGTCCCACGAGAAGCCTTCCGACCTTGTCTGTTTTACAATTCTGCTGAGGCATCATTAATGGTGCTATAGCACACAACAACTGTAGCATTTCTGCTCTGTACTTGGGAAAGTACTAGTTTATGATCCTGGTGAAATGTTACCTGTACATGGGCACAATTAAACAACAGTTTCCAAGGAGACAGATTAATGCTTCCCTGTTGGGGTATAATGCATCTGGGCATTGTAGGGACTGCCTGAAAACTACTGTCAGGTGTTTCCATGAACTATCAGCATGCTGAAGCAGTTCCAGAAGGTATGGGTGAGGGGTGGAAATGTGAGCATTGGGCTCAATGTGAAAAGACTAAGTGAGACTATCTGAGTAATTACAGTGTTTCAGCTGCCTTCTCTTCCTGGAAAGAGAAATTATATTAACCTAGACTATGTATGGAAAGGAGATAACTGGAGTTAATCAACTGTACGTTATGGTACAGGAGTCCTGGTGGATTAGCTTGCACTACTCTGCAATGCTGCTGTGTGTTTTATGGTCAGTGATGCTGATACACTAAAGCTCTGCAGGGCGGAGAATATGACATCCTGACAGACCACAGTAAATGAAGAATCCCATGGATGAAGCAGAGGCCACATCAGTGGACTCAGACAAGTCTTTCTTCTCCTGACACAGGAGAATTTCTCATGGTCTTCACAGGGAATCAGTTCTTGCCCCTGCAGTGCTCCTCTGTGAGTAAGTCTCTAAAAGTGATGGGGAGGACTGAGATACGATAAATACTCAAGAGCACAGCTGAGTCATAGTGATTTCAGCTGTTTATCAGGATCCTGTTTATCAGGATCAGGGTCTGTTTTTGTCTGCACACACGCACAAGGATGCCTACCCAGAGGCACTAACAGGAGCTGTGGGGATACTGACAGGAGGCTGTAGGGCCAGTTTCTGTGTGCAGCACCGATACCGACAGTACTGCAACGCTGAGCGCTGCTCTGGCATTAATACAGGAAATGGGTACTGATAAATTGGAGCAAGCTGAGAGAAAAAGCTCATGTGAGCAACAGGCAGACATGGAGACATATGGGAAGAAGCCAAAGGAAATGTGCTTGTAAAGTGACTGGGTTGAAGCCGTTCAGTCTTTCTACACAAAGGAGAAAAGAGGTGACTCTGTCCATAAGTACCTGACAAACAGGTGCAACAGGACTGAATGGCTGTGGGATAAGGCGCATTGAGACGAGAAGTAACATGTAGACATTTGCCAGTGCAGTAATTAACCACTGGAGTAAACGACTGGGGCTGTGGCTCCTTCTAGGCAATATTTAAACTTTCTTGAAATGAAAACCTGATTTTGCACAGCAGACAGTGATGAGTGTAACCAGACAGTATTAATGGAAGCCCTCTACACAGCAATATGCAGGTGTTGCAGCAGATAATAATCACAGCCCATTCAGTCCCCACACTGATTTCTCAACATGCCACAGATTGAACAGCTTCAGGTCTGGGGTTTTCACTGTTCCTTGCTCTTCAGTTTTATTCTTTCCCATAGTTAGATCCATTCGGTCCTGTAAGGACTGAGGACACTATGTGAAAGAAATACCCTTCAGCAGCTCTGGCTGCACTCACTTAAAAAAAGTAAGTTTTCTGCAGGCTGGTGTCCTTCAGAGCAGTGAAAGACCGAGTGCCCAGTGGTCCCTGGTAGTAATTGTATTGCACCATACTGACAACAGGGCTCCTTCTCCAGCAGGGAAAGTGAGAGTCCATCTGAGCCCTGGGAAATGAGGTGAGCCCTGCAAACCTCTAGGGAAGGCAAAAATAATTTATTTGTTCTGACACCATAAATCCATTCTTGCTAAACAATAGTGCCTGTGCTCTGTGTTTGCAGCAGCATTGGGAAAGCTGTACAGGGGTGCTCCGATACTGCCCATTTCCCCATGCCTACCCCTTCCCCACAACTCCAAGGCAGTGGGGAGGGAAGGCGGCTGTTGGCTGTTTTGAGGGAAGGGCAGGTAGGGCTCCCCCACATATATTAGTTATTTACAATGGGTGGTGAGACACTGGCACAGGTTGCCCAGAGAGGTGGTGGAGGCCCCATCGCTGCAGACATTCAAGGCCAGGCCTGATGAGGCTCTGAGCAACCTGATCTAGTTGAAGATGTCCCTGCTTACTGCAGAGGGGTTGGACTAGATGACCTTTAAAGGTCCCTTCCAACCCAACACATTCTATGATTCTATATAGGTACCGTGAGATTTCACAGCTGGAGCCAGTAAGCCAGGCCAGTTTCTGCGGCACCTCTCAAGTCCTTGGAGAAAGGAGGAAGATATTTCTTCTGCCTGATGGGGAAATGTTACATGGAGGGAGGAAACAGGTCTGTTAAGTGCAGTACCCTGTGTCTAGCAGGGCCCAAAGGAGCCAAGAGAGGAATGAGATTAGAGCAAGTGTATCTCATGTCTCCTCTCCAGTTTCACAGCTTCCAGGCACTTTGCAAGGCAGATGTGGTTTCAGCGTGGGTAGTCCTGCTGCATTTAGCATCCCAACATGTTTGTGTGGCCAGCTGAGTATATTTTATCTGTGTGTGCATACATACCAATTGGGAATACATGCTCAGCCTTGCTACTGGACAAACTAGTAGACAAAATTGCTGCAGCAGCTTCACCTCCAGCCGCTTACAGAATTTGTCAACTGTGACCACAGGTATCATGTGCAATTTGGACACCTTTCTAAGAAGCTGATGAATTAAGGCCACTACAGACTTTAGATTTAGTAATACTGAGGGCTGTCCCCAGCCTTTATCATAGTTAGACGAAGACGATCACCTTGTCATGGCAGAGAGGAGGAAGGTTGGGAGCCTGTGTGGCTTACTTTGAACTTTGCACCTGGATGTGGCTAAGGCCCACTTCTTGCTCCCCAGCATGGAAATGCCTGCCTGGCTTGCACGGCCTCAAAGGCACTGGTTTATTGCACATGGCTATGAGACCCTTGGGCAGAGATGTATTTGCAGGGCCAAATGGCTGTTGTGTAGAGGGCTTTCTCTGCCTGCTGCCTCTGAAAGGCAAACAAATGCTAGCAAGTTCTGGGAGCCGGCAATATTACTTTGCAGCTGTCACTTACACATTGATGCGATCATATTTGCTGTTGCTCTCTGGTGGTCTGGGAACCATAGTGCTGCCAGTTTTGTTGGTGAAAAGATGATAAGGGGCTGTGCCAGTGCACAGATGCATTGCCCAATATACAGGTACCAGTAACTCTGGGAACCCAAGCTCAGGAACTTCAGGACGCTGAACACCCGGATGATGCTACCTGTCATGTTCAGCCATGCGCTCAGGATCACCTGCAGCAAGCAGAGACAGCCAGGCATTGTGTGATGAAGCCTGAATGGCAGAACTTAACGCAACAGACTAGCACAAGCAGGGTCTCAGATGCATTTCAGGAGACACTGCATGGAAAGTTGCCTGCAGACCACCCCCACCCCTTTGGGCCACTGCAGGATGCTCCGGATCCAACACTACTCCTTAGGGAGCAAGGTGGCTGTCCTGGCCCTACATGAAAACTGCACCACAGCGTAGCTTATGCAAGACAGCAGACACTGTCATGGAATTGACTGGAAATCCAAAGTTCACTAACTACACTCTGTTTGCAAGTTTGCGCCATCACCCATATATTGCTGTGACAATCCAAAGATGATGGCAATAATCATCCAGCATATGGATCCTGCAAATGCTCTTCTCTACCACTAGCATGCTAGAGTTTCAGTGCCACATTCCACAACACTCTTGCTTCTGGGAAGACGGTATAGAGATCCCAAGCTGGCTTAGCATAGACCAAGCTGTGATCTCACAGGGGTCCCTTGCTTGCACCCTGCCCTGCTGCTCCTTAAACTGGCCCAGCAAACAAAACAGCCATGCTAACACTTTTCCTTATCAAATCTACCCAATTACAGCAAGCTCTTCACAGAGCCAGCTCACAGCATATGTCCCTGTCAGTTGGCTAAGACAATAAAAACTGAAGCAGGAAAAGGCAAGTAGGGATGCAACATTATCCTGACCTTTCCCACTGCTGCCCACCTCACAAGCGATGCGACTTCTATTACTAAACTAGGACAGAGCTTTCAACATGCTCATTCTCTGCAGCATTTGGCAAGACTCCCGTTCACAGCGTGCATGTTAATGCTTTGTGCAGCTACTGCTACCTCTAGGTGAAATGCCCTCAGGGAAACAGAACAGTTCAACTCACAGCACATCTGAGCCCCACGCTGTCGAGAACCCATGTTGCCACCAGACCAAATGGGATCGAGATGAGGAGGTACACTATTGAGAGCCAGTTGACCATCTCCAGAGAAATGTGGAAGTACGCAGCCGTCTTATCAGCCACAGGAGCAAACGTCAGCCACAGCTGCAGAGTAGAGAGCAAAGATGGGTAAGCACGAACACCAGAACAGAAATTCAGCATCCCCTCAAACTGTCTCACTGAGTAGTGAAGGGGCTAGCTATCTCAGTCTCTCCTTGAAATTAGGCTGGACGTTAAGGCTGGTAAAAAAAAATTCAAACCCCCAGTGCCTGCAGTTACTCACGCTAGGACTATTTTATCACTGCTATTATCATTATCTTGGCCCAGCGCACCCCATCCATTTCACTACCTCATCCCCAATCCCGTCATCCTGCTGCAGGGAGCTGGCAGAAGTAGAGGTCGGTACCTTTTTCTGTCCCCAGGTTGAACATGTTGGCCCCTGACGCACTTACTTACCTGATGTAAGCCACAAGCAATCCTAAGCAAGAGACTGCCATCTCTTCTCTGCAAATAAGAGCCCTTAAGCTCAGCCCGGTATGTATGGGTGCATTGGTAACCCCTGGATGTGGCCTTGTAAGAACAACTTTGCTACGTGTCTGCTAAGGGAGACATTATTCCAAGCTGTCCTAGACAAACACTCAACAGTTGGGAAAGGGCCCAGAAATTTGCATTTTTCAGTATATCAGAACACATAACAGAGACACACAAGAGGTACTTTAATAACTATCCATCTCTTCCTTCCAGTGCCATATCTGAAAATATTTTGCTAAAACTTGTTTTAGGCAGTGGTTCCATAAGGTTGCTGTTGACTTCTTGTTTCTTCTGGGAATGACAAAACCTGCTTTGATCCTGAAACCAGGTCCTGAGATCATGACCACATGAAAGAAATGAGGGTACTACCCCAGATTTAAGGATGTTTCTGTGGATTCTTTTTGAGGATGCCCTCTCTGGTGCCTTTCAAAAAGACTAGCCTAACCTGAGAACAGATTTCAATAATGTGGATGTAAGCTACTACACTGTTAGAAGATGACCTTGCAGCTGTTGAATAAGCAAGATGATAAAGTTCGCAGAAATGTGCACAAAAACTTCAGCTACAGCTTCAGCTATAGCTTCCGACAAAAGAACTCCAGCCACCGTCTCTTTCCAGGTAACCCCCCTCTGCATCCTGCCAACAGCATCAGCTGCGGCGTTAATGTGTAACTGAAAAAGGGCTTGGGCAACCTTAGAGGAAGGTGTGTCCCTATGGTCTGCTACGTGTTATTCACAGTGTTCCTATTCACTTCTGACATGCTAGGGACCATAAAAACTACCACATTAAATGGAAGGAGAAGGGGAGATGGGCTTTTCTTCTTTCTAAATGCCACTGTGTGAGTACAGCCACATGCAAATCATTGTTTAGCTAAGCTTTTCTGCTAGCAGGGATTCAATGAGTAAATGGCAGTAACAGAGATGTTTTGAATGTATTATCAGTGTCCTAGCAAGGACTCCTAGCATCAGCCCTTTCCTCTTCTCGGAAAGGAGCTGACATGCCAAATCTCACCCGTTGGACACAAAGCTCACATGGCCATGCTGGGCTCAGGCACACCCGTGTGGGATCAGCCAAAGGTCTGGCAGGGGGCGGATTTGGTGTTTACTCAGCTAATACAACCAGGTGCACAAAGGTGCTGGGTGCTGAAGGAAATTGTACTCTTTTCAGACAACAAGGAGGCTATTCCAGGTCGATGGAAGACTGGCAGTAAATTCCTAATAAAATGAGCTTTCAAAAAATTCCTTGATATAATATATGTGAAATGATGTTACTCTCTTGTCTCAGGATGCTAAACTGCTGCTAAACAAAACCTAGCTGTGTATTTCCACCAATAGCAATTCTCAGTTCCTCACTGCCTTCCGGACGGGGGTGCTGGTGATGAAATACTGTACCAGGAGCAGTGTATTTAAAGAGATGATACGTTTGTAAGCCAGCTTCAGGTACATTTTTGCCGCTCCTGTTCCTCCACACAAGATGTTCACCCATGCATGACATCATTAGGGGAACGATGCCACAAGCCAGAGCACAGCATTCTGTGTTCGGTGGCAGTGTACACCTAGGCAAGCTGGGATCAAGCACTCTGGCATGTTTCCACTAGACCTAGTAAAATCATTCCTTGTTGAAAACCAAGCATTTGGGCTGCCCTGTGCTTCTATCCTGAGCAAGAGCTCCAGTTCTAGTGTATCTGTGTGAGAGCACAGAAGGTGGGAAGTTGCAGCCTGTCCAAGCCTGAGTTTGTTCTTAAAAATAGGAAGTGGGTTTCTTTATAGGTCTGGAGAGAAAAACTATGTTTCTGCCTCCATTCAGGCAGAAGTTGTTTACCATGTGTTGCTCTAACAGAAAAATTAATAACTGGGCTTAAGAATGGAACTTGAGGTGTAGCTGTGGTCAAAATGGTCGTCAGTCCTCCCTGCAACAAAGAGATGGCACTGTGGGGTTTTGCTAACACAGGGAAATTGCCACGCTAGGCAACTAAATACACCACCTTCTGCCTTTGGTTTTCCCAGCTACGATGACTTCATCCACAGCAGTTAGCAAGCTCTTCTGCTGGGAGCTAGAGCCCTTATCCTACATGTTTCTTCTGAAACTCTGCACTGTCAAGGCTGGTACTTAAGCAGTGACTGCCCCCATACACATCCCTTCAGGCAGAACAGGGTGAGCACAATGCAGTTCTTTCCTGGTGAGGTCTAAGCCCTGTAACCTCTAAAGATGCATAATGAAGACTGAGAGATGTTCCTCTTTCCTTCGCTCCCGAAGGGCCATTGTCTTAAATCAGCTTTGGCACACCAAAAACAGTACCAAAGCTGCCCACTGTAGATCACGGTGACAGATGCAGGAGGAGAGAATGCATGGGGTTATAGGATGCCAGCCCCCAAAAGCTGGTTGTTCCTGGGACAGATAAAGGGAGGAGAAACAGACACCTCTATTCTTAACAGGGCTGCCTACATGCTTGTTCAGTCCCTGCATAAGCCTCACTTTGTGGAAATATGCCCTTGTAGTCTGGTAAAACTGCACTCAGATCCATTGCCCGCGTAGCCCCACAAACCTAGAGCCTCAGTGTGAGGTGCAGAAGACATCAAGGGGAGTCTGTGTTAAGCACTGCACTGCTACATCCATGTCCACATGTGCTCCTCTGAAGGCAGCTCAATGGATGTCACAACAGCAGAACTGAGAGGGTCCAGCCCCTTGTCAATGCCTCTTCCTGACGTGCAATGGTGACAAGCAATTTCCATTCACCCACTACAGATTATGTCCATTCTGAGCCCTCCCAGGGCTACAATTAATCAAAACCTTTTAGCAAACTTTGCCAAAATTCCCAGCTTGCCACCCCACAGATCAGAATGCCTTGTCTCTGAGGCTTCAAATGCACTCATCTCAGAGTCCCACACCCTTACTGCTCAGGAACTACCTTGTGCAGTCCCCACAGCAGAACACAGCTAGGCTGCTCAACAACTTGGAGTGGATAATGTTGGAGGTCAGGAGTCCACTCTCTGGGCCATGGCATAGTTAGGTCAAGCCATTTACACAGAAGCCCATGCAGAGCCACTCAAGCACAGGGACTCCTGCATTCGAATGCCAACCAACCACAATGGGTTTGAGCCCAACCTCCTAATACTTGGCAAAACTCACCTCCCAGCATTTCCTCACAAATTTTGCATTATATATTCTCAAATGACAGCTCCTGTTGGAGTATAATCTAGTACGACTGGCCATGATGACTCATGTTGTAGACCATGGTATTTGATCCTTCAGCATTCGGGATTCGTCCCTCCCTTCAGATATGCATCTAGCAGGATGTTTGAATAGCCACTGTAATTACATACACCATTTCTTCTCCAAATGCAGGAATTATAGTTCCCACGCTCTTCTCTCCTGAGCTCAAGCCTCAGAAGCATGTTCATCTCACTGTGATTTCTGAGTTTAGAGACAGCAAAAGCTCCAGTGCATGCTAGTCTGGGCAGGAAGTCATACCTCAGCATACACTCTTGACTATAAACTTGTGCTCTACATAGTGGGCACAGCAACTGATGAAGAGGACTTCTGGTCGCCTGAAGATCTGTGAGCCTGTTCTGGCTTGCACTGGAGTACAGCTGCAGCTCCCAGTGCTTTCAGCACACAGCTGGCTGATTGGGTTGCCATACACCATCACTAAAAGAAAAGGACAGAAGTGTTTTCCACACAGAGCCTATTTATATCCTCAATTACAGGAAAGCACCCTCCCCACCTCCTTTAACAATGGAGCATGTGGGACCACCAGGGAAAGCAAGTGCACCCAAATCATCTTACTGGTACTGATGTTGAAGGTGTGCTGGCTCCACTTTCAGTTCTCCCTCCCTTTGCTTTAACTTTCTGCTAGCTGACATTTGCTTTCTCTTCTCCTGCACCTCCCAGAGACTGCCTGCTCCCTTCCCCATTAATTGCAGGCTGCTTGGGCACTCCTCTAACCAAGAACAGGTTACAGCTTTTGTCATCCTGCCCCTCTTTCTCAGCTTCTGTGTTGCTCTTTCTGATACCCTTGTAAACCGTTAACTGATTCTCAGACAGAGATCCAGCCCTCTTCCTCGCAGAGTCAGCCTAAACCCTCTGGTTTTCCTCCTGCTCTCATTCCCCTCCTACTTCCACCTTCTTGAGGTTCAGTTCTTCTGCCCTATTGCCTTTACTGTTTTCACTCCCACACAAACTCTCCAGGACCTATTTCACCTGCAGAACACAGTTTCCCTCCACCCATTCCAAGGGAGACCAACATTTGACTCCCTCCCACTTCTGCAGGAGGTTACTGGTGGGCTGTCAGCCACCCATTCTCTGTCTGCAACGGTAGCAAGGTGATGGATGAAGGCAGGACTCCATTAGACGCTACACTTTGATAAGCAATAGGTGTGAGCTGTAGAAGGCAGTATAAATAAACACAGCCCCGGGATTTTCAGAGGTCAAAGAGCACTAATGATATATTTATGCATCACATGTATAGCCAGGGGCAGCCCTGCCAGATGCAGTACCAAAAATGTTGTTTTTCATGAAAGGCAAGCTGTGAAACTATGCATACCCTCCTCACCAACAAATCAAGATTCTAAAAGTGAAAAGCAAAACCATTTGCAGAATGGCAAGCGCATGCAGTCAGGCAGGGTGGAAATTAAGCCATTTTGCCATGTCAGTGGTGGTATCAGCTAGCAAACACTTCCATATGGAGCGTTCTTCACTGTCTGGCATAGCGTATAGCCGTGCACAGTGTCGCAATGCCCCTGTAATACCACTTATGTACAGCTTAAAAAGGAGGAGCCAAGAGGGACCACTTAGATGAAATGGGACCTTCTGCTTTGGAATAGGCACAGGCACAAGTCACTAATCCCCCTGCAGCAGCTCTCCCAGTCCCAGCATGCTCTCTCCCATGCACCCAGACTCTGCTTTGAAGGTGATGTAGGATGTCTTTCTGAGATATGCAGGCTGCCTCCTGCTCCCCTGGGAGCAGGCTATGAAGTCCTTACACCAGACTCCTCATCTTCAAGATCAAAAGGGCCACACAGTCTGGAAGCAAACAGCCCCTGGTCTCAACTGAAGGCACCCATGCTGAGACAGCAGCCTAGGAAATAAGGACAGAGGCATGATCTTCAGAAAGGTCAGATCCCTGCCTAGATATCACTTTTAGCCTCCATAGCTCTCAGCAACACTAGCAGGACACAGCAGCCAGGCAGCAGCGGCTGTGTGTGCATGCGTATCTACAGGGACATTGCTGGAGCAGACAGGCGTGGGCGAGGAGCGTGCGCACCCTGCCCTGGAGCATGCCAGACTCCACTTGTGAAGCTCTCCTTTCTCTCCCAAGTACACTAAGCGGTGGTGGAAGTCCTCCAGGCCGGTGAGTCAGGAACCACCCGGCCAAGTGGGAGCCAGCTCCAACCCTCTGAGCCCCTCCTCCTCCCCAGCTTGCAGGGAGGAAACACTTTCAGTTTCATTCTCGTGTGCTTTTCTCTGTCCCCAGCGCTAAGGCAAGAAAAAGTTCCTCCTGTGAAAAACAAAGTTCCCACCTGTCCAGCTTTACAGCAATGAGGAAGGAGGTATTTGCCTCAGCAGTTTGCTACCAGACCAGCTGTCAGAACACCATGAATACTCTTAAACATTAAGTCTTCAGAATAAAAAGCCCACACGCTCAAAACAACAGGATCAACACGAGGAAACAAATCTGGGGAGCAACCGCAGGCATAATTATGTCACCCCTCAGCAGGAGTGTTGCAAGACACAGCTGGGTATCAATCATCTAAGCTTAGCTATGGCCAGAACAGCCTCCCTGCCCATGACTTCACGCAGCAAGTGAATTATACTACTCACTGCTCACTACTAGCAAGTGAAAGCCTACTTATGGCCTTAAGATAATGTAAGGGTTTCATACAGCACATTGTCAGCTAGGAATGTCCGGAAAAGATATATCTGGCAAATGAGAACAAACCTCTGGTAAAACAGTAGACACTTTGTACAGCAGAGAGAGACAGAGGCTTTTAAACTCAGGTCAGTAACACAGATTCAATAAGGTCCTATTCATCGTTGGTGTAAAAGCCTCCCTTATTTATCCCACTGTGCTCTGGTTAAAGAAGGAATTTCTCACGCTGATGAGGAGCAGGAGGAAGTAGGGAAGAGTGCCCCTTTAATCACCACATGGTCTGGCCTGGCTTTGCTCAATAACAATCCTAAACCAGACTGAACTAAGAAATACCCCTTTCTCAGCCTGCCCTTGCTGCATGACCAAGAGTGCCTTCCTGCAGTCAAGTTGCTTCTACCTTGTGTTCCAGACACTGACATTCTCTCCCTCTCAGGATTGTCTCCTGTCTGCCACTTTCAGTAAGACTGAAGATCACTAACAGAAAACTGCACGTGTGCATGGGTAAGAGTGGGGAATACAAGACATCATCCTGGAAGGCACCAAGGATCCAGCACATGAGGTGATCAGTTTTTTCCAAGTCAGACAATTCAGAAGTCGTGTGTCCTCCCCACATGTATTTTGCAGATAGCCTTACATAGGAATACACAGGACAGAGTGCTGAATGCAACATCTGCACAGGAATTGAGGACACATCCTAACTTGCAAGGCAATTTTCACACCACAGAACTGGCAATTAATCTTTCCATCTGGAACTTTTAAACAGCAACCAACCACTTTGATTTCATGGCCTGTCAACTACTCCCTCCATTTTAATGTGATTTTTATCAGGAACATTTAGGAGAAACTTTACCATCAGGAAATGTTTGGCTACAACTTCATATGTCAGCATACTTGCCATTCCAGACCTTTGCAGTCGCTTAGAAACAGTATTTTCACCCTAGGGTATTTATTAAGCATCCAGTTTTGAAGTGGTGGAGTTCTGGCTTAAGTTCATACTGTGGGAAAATAATACTGTGGACAGTGAGGAAGTTGGCTAGAAATGAATCAGAAAACAGTACAGTTTTTCAGGGCTACCAAGTTTTCAGCAACATGACTCAGGACACAGTTATACTGGCAGATGCATTGAAAGGACCCTTTTAAGTAAGCCTCCAGTTTAAGGTTTCAGCAAAGTCAAAGCCTGACAAGACACTCTGGAAAGGTTTTTACAGCTTCCTTCACCCATGCTGTCACGATTCACTTCTAGCAGGGTGGGTTTTTTTCTTGCTACATAATGTTGTTATGCTGTGCCAATTTAACTGCAAGCACACAGCACGGCTTCAGATTGCTTTTCTGCAGGACACTTTTTTACACTCTTAAAGGATACGCTGATTTTCCCTTGAGAAGGCACATTCACTTTTTGTTTTCCATATACAGCCAAATTCTCACTATGTTTTCTCATTTCTCTACTCCAGCACTCTTGCATCATGGAATACCTGCTCTTCCTTCGCAGCATTTAAATGTTTGCAGGTTGCAGTGCCTGATCTTGGCTGCCAGACAGCCTGCATTCGCAGCATGATAATCCTCAAGCACATGAATGATTCTACATCAGTCTGATAATTATCAACAACTTTCTCAGTGACTTGGTGAGCAAAGATTTGGGCTTCCATCTCGCATACCGGGACTTGGTAAGGAGAAACTTTATGTGTTTATCTCGATAATGAGTAACCTAATTTTAATCAGTTCAAGAGGTGGGCTGTGATCTGGCATCCCTTTTTTTTCCCAGGTATTTCCGAATAAAATATCTGTAGGCAATAAGAAGTTCACAGACCAGTATGTTTAGTGCAAAATCACTCCTATACTGCTCTGCATGTGCAACAGCACCCAAAAGAAAACCTGCTTGCTCCTTTTTCTGGCCAGAAAAATCTGCTGTTCCAGGCCAGCAATAAGGCAGAGCAAACTCCAGCTCCTCTACCCAAGGAGTTTCAACACCGTTTTCCTATTTTTAGGTTTGAAACATGTGACCCTCACAGACGCTGAATACTTTCTATTTCTTCGCCCCGTGGCCTGCGAAGTGGATTCGGCAGCAATTTCAGCCGTGCCCCAGAATACATTTTGGTCCACCCCAGCCTGGCTGGACGCGGCAGCGCTTCGTTCTGTGCTCTCCCAAACCACGCACCCCCTCCCGCCGCACCGGGCCCTTCCCCCGCCACCACCCCTTGCGCCCCGGACCCCGCCGGTCAGGGAGGAAGGCGGGCAGGCCGAAGTCGGAACAGGAGAAACAAAGTTTTAATGGAAAAGCCGGTGATCCGGCCCCTGAGGCACGGCCGGGCTGAGGCTTCTCTGCGCTGTGCGAGCACAACCGAATCCCGGTGCTCCGAGGATGAGGGGGTGGATCTGAGACAGGGCACTGGGGCAGAGCCCTGAAGATTGCCTGGCTGCTTCTAGGAAGAGATAGGAGGTGGTTTTGGCTGTGGCAAGCCCTGTCACCCCATCCTCCCTCGGCGGCGGCAGCAGCCAGAGTCGCTTTGCGGAGCTGCGGACCGGGTAGCCAGGAGAAAGGGCTGTTTGCCCTGCCTGCTCCGCGCCACCTACTGCGCTCGGGGCTGCTCGGGCACCGCGGGGCTGCCGGCGGCCGCCCCCTTCCCCCCCCCAGCGGCGGGGGGCCGCCCTCACCCCTCC